>JAVTVY010053267.1:0-27694 GCA_036873755.1 Hanleya hanleyi | reverse complement strand
CTCTTATTTGTAGTCTACCCATAGATTATTTATACAATGAGTGATTGTTTACTACACTGTGACACCTGTGGATTAATTCTCGGTTACTTCAAATGTTGCTTTGAAATCAATCTTGGCTAAAATTCTATTGTTTATTAATTTTGCATAACACTTTTTCAGACTATCGCCCTCCAAAAAGCAGTCAAATAATAATTGCCCAATATATGCAATAAACCCATGTCCTCTGAAATTTAGTCATTATGTATGATGACTATAGCAACACTGAGACTGTGGGTGAATTGACCTGGTTGTGGGTGAGTTGACTTTTTTTTGTGGGTGAATCGACCTGAAGCTGTGGGTGAATTGGTTGTGGGCGAATCGGTTTGTGGGTGAATTGACTGTGAATCTTATGACCTTTCACCCACAAGTTACCTCCCCTTCATCGAGCACCCTCTACAAAGTATCACCACAGATTTATCTCCCCTTATGAGCGCCCTCTATATAGTGAAACAGCAGATTAATTAATGTGATCGAAGCTCGATTACAAAGACCCAGACTTTTCGATGGCGGGCTCGATGAGGGCGATGATAGTATTGATAGTATTTATGAGATCACATGTTTTTCAGTTTATGTCTGGTCTGTCTAAATTTGGACAAGTCAATAGGCTTGTCAGATGTCTTGGCCTTGCCTCTGGCTGTGCGGAATTTGATGCTCAGATGACGTAAATCTGAATCGACCCAAGGTGTTGAGTGCGAGTCCTTTATTGTATATTTAGGTATGAATTGGTCGACGGCTAAAAATAGTAGGTCTGTCCAGCATTGCCAGTTTAAATGGATGTCGTTGTCGAGAAAAGCAGTCTGAATGAAATCCTATAACAGAATGATCTCAGTCGTGAAAATCGGCTTTTTAAAAGCTGTATTCACTCACGTCATGCCAAGTCGATTTATTAACTGTAGATGGAGTGACTTTCCATTGCAAAACAGCCCGTTAAATATTCTACAATCTTGCCGCCAAAATCTGACCGACAAATCAAAGCTGAACAATTTTTTACTGGGCGTGTCCGTCTATTGACGTATGACCAATGGGCTGGAATTTTACATCTGAACTTGGCACGGTTACATCTGACCTTGACTCCCAGGTGTCACCCTAATGCACACCACAGGTATATTTTGGGAACAAGGATGTCGCCTTCCTGAGTCTTATAGCTAATCCACGACTGGTCCAGTAATGGAGTTTTTATTGTGTACTTTCGGCTTCCTGCTGCCCGACCGTAATTAAAAGTTCAGGCAACTAAAGAACTGTGCTCAACTGCCAAAGATTACATCTGTCGGTCGTAACTTAACCATGAGAACATATCCAAAATAAAACCTGAACGTAAAATAAATACCTTACCTTAAATCTTTATCCAAAGTTATAGTTTAATAATTTTCATAAATATAACCGATCAAAACCATAATTTAGATTTGACTTATCATCAAAGCTAACGTGTATTTTATTTTAAGACCGTATTATATTTTGATCAAAAGATGATGAGATTTAGCCTATCGCTTTCATAATACTATCAGCGCAATGTTGTCAATGTTTTGTAAATTGTAACGTAATTGGCTATGTACATTAATAGTTACCAATTAATATGAAATAATATCAATATAGATTCTTGTTGTAGGGAACCGCTATTACAATTTGTTTTTATAATAATTGTAATAGCGGTTCCCTACAACAAGAATCTATAATTTGAACTTTTCAACCTGTTCTATGTCTATACCGGATATGGATAATTTGAGCTGGTTTCGAAGCTTGCACCGTTTAGAGGGTTTATGAACATGAACTTAGTCTTTTTAACATTAAGAGAGAGTTTGTTACATGCGAACCAATTATATAAATTGATGAGCTCTCTGGACATAGTTTCCATCAAAAGCTCAGGGTCGTCAATTGACAGGGTGACTCTTATTTGTAGTCTACCCATAGATTATTTATACAATGAGTGATTGTTTACTACACTGTGACACCTGTGGATTAATTCTCGGTTACTTCAAATGTTGCTTTGAAATCAATCTTGGCTAAAATTCTATTGTTTATTAATTTTGCATAACACTTTTTCAGACTATCGCCCTCCAAAAAGCAGTCAAATAATAATTGCCCAATATATGCAATAAACCCATGTCCTCTGAAATTTAGTCATAATGTATGATGACTATAGCAACACTGAGACTGTGGGTGAATTGACCTGGTTGTGGGTGAGTTGACTTTTTTTTGTGGGTGAATCGACCTGAAGCTGTGGGTGAATTGGTTGTGGGTGAATCGGTTTGTGGGTGAATTGACTGTGAATCTTATGACCTTTCACCCACAGGTTACCTCCCCTTCATCGAGCGCCCTCTACAAAGTATCACCACAGATTTATCTCCCCTTATGAGCGCCCTCTATATAGTGAAACAGCAGATTAATTAATGTGATCGAAGCTCGATTACAAAGACCCAGACTTTTCGATGGCGGACTCGATGAGGGCGATGATAGTATTGATAGTATTTATGAGATCACATGTTTTTCAGTTTATGTCTGGTCTGTCTAAATTTGGACAAGTCAATAGGCTTGTCAGATGTCTTGGCCTTGCCTCTGGCTGTGCGGAATTTGATGCTCAGATGACGTAAATCTGAATCGACCCAAGGTGTTGAGTGCGAGTCCTTTATTGTATATTTAGGTATGAATTGGTCGACGGCTAAAAATAGTAGGTCTGTCCAGCATTGCCAGTTTAAATGGATGTCGTTGTCGAGAAAAGCAGTCTGAATGAAATCCTATAACAGAATGATCTCAGTCGTGAAAATCGGCTTTTTAAAAGCTGTATTCACTCACGTCATGCCAAGTCGATTTATTAACTGTAGATGGAGTGACTTTCCATTGCAAAACAGCCCGTTAAATATTCTACAATCTTGCCGCCAAAATCTGACCGACAAATCAAAGCTGAACAATTTTTTACTGGGCGTGTCCGTCTATTGACGTATGACCAATGGGCTGGAATTTTACATCTGAACTTGGCACGGTTACATCTGACCTTGACTCCCAGGTGTCACCCTAATGCACACTACAGGTATATTTTGGGAACAAGGATGTCGCCTTCCTGAGTCTTATAGCTAATCCACGACTGGTCCAGTAATGGAGTTTTTATTGTGTACTTTCGGCTTCCTGCTGCCCGACCGTAATTAAAAGTTCAGGCAACTAAAGAACTGTGCTCAACTGCCAAAGATTACATCTGTCGGTCGTAACTTAACCATGAGAACATATCCAAAATAAAACCTGAACGTAAAATAAATACCTTACCTTAAATCTTTATCCAAAGTTATAGTTTAATAATTTTCATAAATATAACCGATCAAAACCATAATTTAGCTTTGACTTATCATCAAAGCTAACGTGTATTTTATTTTAAGACCGTATTATATTTTGATCAAAAGATGATGAGATTTAGCCTATCGCTTTCATAATACTATCAGCGCAATGTTGTCAATGTTTTGTAAATTGTAACGTAATTGGCTATGTACATTAATAGTTACCAATTAATATGAAATAATATCAATATAGATTCTTGTTGTAGGGAACCGCTATTACAATTTGTTTTTATAATAATTGTAATAGCGGTTCCCTACAACAAGAATCTATAATTTGAACTTTTCAACCTGTTCTATGTCTATACCGGATATGGATAATTTGAGCTGGTTTCGAAGCTTGCACCGTTTAGAGGGTTTATGAACATGAACTTAGTCTTTTTAACATTAAGAGAGAGTTTGTTACATGCGAACCAATTATATAAATTGATGAGCTCTCTGGACATAGTTTCCAGCAAAAGCTCAGGGTCGTCAATTGACAGGGTGACTCTTATTTGTAGTCTACCCATAGATTATTTATACAATGAGTGATTGTTTACTACACTGTGACACCTGTGGATTAATTCTCGGTTACTTCAAATGTTGCTTTGAAATCAATCTTGGCTAAAATTCTATTGTTTATTAATTTTGCATAACACTTTTTCAGACTATCGCCCTCCAAAAAGCAGTCAAATAATAATTGCCCAATATATGCAATAAACCCATGTCCTCTGAAATTTAGTCATAATGTATGATGACTATAGCAACACTGAGACTGTGGGTGAATTGACCTGGTTGTGGGTGAGTTGACTTTTTTTTGTGGGTGAATCGACCTGAAGCTGTGGGTGAATTGGTTGTGGGTGAATCGGTTTGTGGGTGAATTGACTGTGAATCTTATGACCTTTCACCCACAGGTTACCTCCCCTTCATCGAGCGCCCTCTACAAAGTATCACCACAGATTTATCTCCCCTTATGAGCGCCCTCTATATAGTGAAACAGCAGATTAATTAATGTGATCGAAGCTCGATTACAAAGACCCAGACTTTTCGATGGCGGACTCGATGAGGGCGATGATAGTATTGATAGTATTTATGAGATCACATGTTTTTCAGTTTATGTCTGGTCTGTCTAAATTTGGACAAGTCAATAGGCTTGTCAGATGTCTTGGCCTTGCCTCTGGCTGTGCGGAATTTGATGCTCAGATGACGTAAATCTGAATCGACCCAAGGTGTTGAGTGCGAGTCCTTTATTGTATATTTAGGTATGAATTGGTCGACGGCTAAAAATAGTAGGTCTGTCCAGCATTGCCAGTTTAAATGGATGTCGTTGTCGAGAAAAGCAGTCTGAATGAAATCCTATAACAGAATGATCTCAGTCGTGAAAATCGGCTTTTTAAAAGCTGTATTCACTCACGTCATGCCAAGTCGATTTATTAACTGTAGATGGAGTGACTTTCCATTGCAAAACAGCCCGTTAAATATTCTACAATCTTGCCGCCAAAATCTGACCGACAAATCAAAGCTGAACAATTTTTTACTGGGCGTGTCCGTCTATTGACGTATGACCAATGGGCTGGAATTTTACATCTGAACTTGGCACGGTTACATCTGACCTTGACTCCCAGGTGTCACCCTAATGCACACTACAGGTATATTTTGGGAACAAGGATGTCGCCTTCCTGAGTCTTATAGCTAATCCACGACTGGTCCAGTAATGGAGTTTTTATTGTGTACTTTCGGCTTCCTGCTGCCCGACCGTAATTAAAAGTTCAGGCAACTAAAGAACTGTGCTCAACTGCCAAAGATTACATCTGTCGGTCGTAACTTAACCATGAGAACATATCCAAAATAAAACCTGAACGTAAAATAAATACCTTACCTTAAATCTTTATCCAAAGTTATAGTTTAATAATTTTCATAAATATAACTGATCAAAACCATAATTTAGATTTGACTTATCATCAAAGCTAACGTGTATTTTATTTTAAGACCGTATTATATTTTGATCAAAAGATGAGATTTAGCCTATCGCTTTCATAATACTATCAGCGCAATGTTGTCAATGTTTTGTAAATTGTAACGTAATTGGCTATGTACATTAATAGTTACCAATTAATATGAAATAATATCAATATAGATTCTTGTTGTAGGGAACCGCTATTACAATTTGTTCTTATAATAATTGTAATAGCGGTTCCCTACAACAAGAATCTATAATTTGAACTTTTCAACCTGTTCTATGTCTATACCGGATATGGATAATTTGAGCTGGTTTCGAAGCTTGCACCGTTTAGAGGGTTTATGAACATGAACTTAGTCTTTTTAACATTAAGAGAGAGTTTGTTACATGCGAACCAATTATATAAATTGATGAGCTCTCTGGACATAGTTTCCATCAAAAGCTCAGGGTCGTCAATTGACAGGGTGACTCTTATTTGTAGTCTACCCATAGATTATTTATACAATGAGTGATTGTTTACTACACTGTGACACCTGTGGATTAATTCTCGGTTACTTCAAATGTTGCTTTGAAATCAATCTTGGCTAAAATTCTATTGTTTATTAATTTTGCATAACACTTTTTCAGACTATCGCCCTCCAAAAAGCAGTCAAATAATAATTGCCCAATATATGCAATAAACCCATGTCCTCTGAAATTTAGTCATTATGTATGATGACTATAGCAACACTGAGACTGTGGGTGAATTGACCTGGTTGTGGGTGAGTTGACTTTTTTTTGTGGGTGAATCGACCTGAAGCTGTGGGTGAATTGGTTGTGGGCGAATCGGTTTGTGGGTGAATTGACTGTGAATCTTATGACCTTTCACCCACAAGTTACCTCCCCTTCATCGAGCACCCTCTACAAAGTATCACCACAGATTTATCTCCCCTTATGAGCGCCCTCTATATAGTGAAACAGCAGATTAATTAATGTGATCGAAGCTCGATTACAAAGACCCAGACTTTTCGATGGCGGGCTCGATGAGGGCGATGATAGTATTGATAGTATTTATGAGATCACATGTTTTTCAGTTTATGTCTGGTCTGTCTAAATTTGGACAAGTCAATAGGCTTGTCAGATGTCTTGGCCTTGCCTCTGGCTGTGCGGAATTTGATGCTCAGATGACGTAAATCTGAATCGACCCAAGGTGTTGAGTGCGAGTCCTTTATTGTATATTTAGGTATGAATTGGTCGACGGCTAAAAATAGTAGGTCTGTCCAGCATTGCCAGTTTAAATGGATGTCGTTGTCGAGAAAAGCAGTCTGAATGAAATCCTATAACAGAATGATCTCAGTCGTGAAAATCGGCTTTTTAAAAGCTGTATTCACTCACGTCATGCCAAGTCGATTTATTAACTGTAGATGGAGTGACTTTCCATTGCAAAACAGCCCGTTAAATATTCTACAATCTTGCCGCCAAAATCTGACCGACAAATCAAAGCTGAACAATTTTTTACTGGGCGTGTCCGTCTATTGACGTATGACCAATGGGCTGGAATTTTACATCTGAACTTGGCACGGTTACATCTGACCTTGACTCCCAGGTGTCACCCTAATGCACACCACAGGTATATTTTGGGAACAAGGATGTCGCCTTCCTGAGTCTTATAGCTAATCCACGACTGGTCCAGTAATGGAGTTTTTATTGTGTACTTTCGGCTTCCTGCTGCCCGACCGTAATTAAAAGTTCAGGCAACTAAAGAACTGTGCTCAACTGCCAAAGATTACATCTGTCGGTCGTAACTTAACCATGAGAACATATCCAAAATAAAACCTGAACGTAAAATAAATACCTTACCTTAAATCTTTATCCAAAGTTATAGTTTAATAATTTTCATAAATATAACCGATCAAAACCATAATTTAGATTTGACTTATCATCAAAGCTAACGTGTATTTTATTTTAAGACCGTATTATATTTTGATCAAAAGATGATGAGATTTAGCCTATCGCTTTCATAATACTATCAGCGCAATGTTGTCAATGTTTTGTAAATTGTAACGTAATTGGCTATGTACATTAATAGTTACCAATTAATATGAAATAATATCAATATAGATTCTTGTTGTAGGGAACCGCTATTACAATTTGTTTTTATAATAATTGTAATAGCGGTTCCCTACAACAAGAATCTATAATTTGAACTTTTCAACCTGTTCTATGTCTATACCGGATATGGATAATTTGAGCTGGTTTCGAAGCTTGCACCGTTTAGAGGGTTTATGAACATGAACTTAGTCTTTTTAACATTAAGAGAGAGTTTGTTACATGCGAACCAATTATATAAATTGATGAGCTCTCTGGACATAGTTTCCATCAAAAGCTCAGGGTCGTCAATTGACAGGGTGACTCTTATTTGTAGTCTACCCATAGATTATTTATACAATGAGTGATTGTTTACTACACTGTGACACCTGTGGATTAATTCTCAGTTACTTCAAATGTTGCTTTGAAATCAACCTTGGCTAAAATTCTATTGTTTATTAATTTTCCATAACACTTTTCCAGACTATCGCCCTCCAAAAAGCAGTCAAATAATTGCCCAATATATGCAATATACCCATGTCCTGAAATTTAGTCATTATGTATGATGACTATAGCAACACTGAGACTGTGGGTGAATTGACCTGGTTGTGGGTGAGTTGACTTTTTTTTGTGGGTGAATCGACCTGAAGCTGTGGGTGAATTGGTTGTGGGCGAATCGGTTTGTGGGTGAATTGACTGTGAATCTTATGACCTTTCACCCACAGGTTACCTCCCCTTCATCGAGCACCCTCTACAAAGTATCACCACAGATTTATCTCCCCTTATGAGCGCCCTCTATATAGTGAAACAGCAGATTAATTAATGTGATCGAAGCTCGATTACAAAGACCCAGACTTTTCGATGGCGGGCTCGATGAGGGCGATGATAGTATTGATAGTATTTATGAGATCACATGTTTTTCAGTTTATGTCTGGTCTGTCTAAATTTGGACAACTCAATAGGCTTGTCAGATGTCTTGGCCTTGCCTCTGGCTGTGCGGAATTTGATGCTCAGATGACGTAAATCTGAATCGACCCAAGGTGTTGAGTGCGAGTCCTTTATTGTATATTTAGGTATGAATTGGTCGACGGCTAAAAATAGTAGGTCTGTCCAGCATTGCCAGTTTAAATGGATGTCGTTGTCGAGAAAAGCAGTCTGAATGAAATCCTATAACAGAATGATCTCAGTCGTGAAAATCGGCTTTTTAAAAGCTGTATTCACTCACGTCATGCCAAGTCGATTTATTAACTGTAGATGGAGTGACTTTCCATTGCAAAACAGCCCGTTAAATATTCTACAATCTTGCCGCCAAAATCTGACCGACAAATCAAAGCTGAACAATTTTTTACTGGGCGTGTCCGTCTATTGACGTATGACCAATGGGCTGGAATTTTACATCTGAACTTGGCACGGTTACATCTGACCTTGACTCCCAGGTGTCACCCTAATGCACACCACAGGTATATTTTGGGAACAAGGATGTCGCCTTCCTGAGTCTTATAGCTAATCCACGACTGGTCCAGTAATGGAGTTTTTATTGTGTACTTTCGGCTTCCTGCTGCCCGACCGTAATTAAAAGTTCAGGCAACTAAAGAACTGTGCTCAACTGCCAAAGATTACATCTGTCGGTCGTAACTTAACCATGAGAACATATCCAAAATAAAACCTGAACGTAAAATAAATACCTTACCTTAAATCTTTATCCAAAGTTATAGTTTAATAATTTTCATAAATATAACTGATCAAAACCATAATTTAGATTTGACTTATCATCAAAGCTAACGTGTATTTTATTTTAAGACCGTATTATATTTTGATCAAAAGATGAGATTTAGCCTATCGCTTTCATAATACTATCAGCGCAATGTTGTCAATGTTTTGTAAATTGTAACGTAATTGGCTATGTACATTAATAGTTACCAATTAATATGAAATAATATCAATATAGATTCTTGTTGTAGGGAACCGCTACTACAATTTGTTTTTATAATAATTGTAATAGCGGTTCCCTACAACAAGAATCTATAATTTGAACTTTTCAACCTGTTCTATGTCTATACCGGATATGGATAATTTGAGCTGGTTTCGAAGCTTGCACCGTTTAGAGGGTTTATGAACATGAACTTAGTCTTTTTAACATTAAGAGAGAGTTTGTTACATGCGAACCAATTATATAAATTGATGAGCTCTCTGGACATAGTTTCCATCAAAAGCTCAGGGTCGTCAATTGACAGGGTGACTCTTATTTGTAGTCTACCCATAGATTATTTATACAATGAGTGATTGTTTACTACACTGTGACACCTGTGGATTAATTCTCGGTTACTTCAAATGTTGCTTTGAAATCAATCTTGGCTAAAATTCTATTGTTTATTAATTTTGCATAACACTTTTTCAGACTATCGCCCTCCAAAAAGCAGTCAAATAATAATTGCCCAATATATGCAATAAACCCATGTCCTCTGAAATTTAGTCATTATGTATGATGACTATAGCAACACTGAGACTGTGGGTGAATTGACCTGGTTGTGGGTGAGTTGACTTTTTTTTGTGGGTGAATCGACCTGAAGCTGTGGGTGAATTGGTTGTGGGCGAATCGGTTTGTGGGTGAATTGACTGTGAATCTTATGACCTTTCACCCACAAGTTACCTCCCCTTCATCGAGCACCCTCTACAAAGTATCACCACAGATTTATCTCCCCTTATGAGCGCCCTCTATATAGTGAAACAGCAGATTAATTAATGTGATCGAAGCTCGATTACAAAGACCCAGACTTTTCGATGGCGGGCTCGATGAGGGCGATGATAGTATTGATAGTATTTATGAGATCACATGTTTTTCAGTTTATGTCTGGTCTGTCTAAATTTGGACAAGTCAATAGGCTTGTCAGATGTCTTGGCCTTGCCTCTGGCTGTGCGGAATTTGATGCTCAGATGACGTAAATCTGAATCGACCCAAGGTGTTGAGTGCGAGTCCTTTATTGTATATTTAGGTATGAATTGGTCGACGGCTAAAAATAGTAGGTCTGTCCAGCATTGCCAGTTTAAATGGATGTCGTTGTCGAGAAAAGCAGTCTGAATGAAATCCTATAACAGAATGATCTCAGTCGTGAAAATCGGCTTTTTAAAAGCTGTATTCACTCACGTCATGCCAAGTCGATTTATTAACTGTAGATGGAGTGACTTTCCATTGCAAAACAGCCCGTTAAATATTCTACAATCTTGCCGCCAAAATCTGACCGACAAATCAAAGCTGAACAATTTTTTACTGGGCGTGTCCGTCTATTGACGTATGACCAATGGGCTGGAATTTTACATCTGAACTTGGCACGGTTACATCTGACCTTGACTCCCAGGTGTCACCCTAATGCACACCACAGGTATATTTTGGGAACAAGGATGTCGCCTTCCTGAGTCTTATAGCTAATCCACGACTGGTCCAGTAATGGAGTTTTTATTGTGTACTTTCGGCTTCCTGCTGCCCGACCGTAATTAAAAGTTCAGGCAACTAAAGAACTGTGCTCAACTGCCAAAGATTACATCTGTCGGTCGTAACTTAACCATGAGAACATATCCAAAATAAAACCTGAACGTAAAATAAATACCTTACCTTAAATCTTTATCCAAAGTTATAGTTTAATAATTTTCATAAATATAACCGATCAAAACCATAATTTAGATTTGACTTATCATCAAAGCTAACGTGTATTTTATTTTAAGACCGTATTATATTTTGATCAAAAGATGATGAGATTTAGCCTATCGCTTTCATAATACTATCAGCGCAATGTTGTCAATGTTTTGTAAATTGTAACGTAATTGGCTATGTACATTAATAGTTACCAATTAATATGAAATAATATCAATATAGATTCTTGTTGTAGGGAACCGCTATTACAATTTGTTTTTATAATAATTGTAATAGCGGTTCCCTACAACAAGAATCTATAATTTGAACTTTTCAACCTGTTCTATGTCTATACCGGATATGGATAATTTGAGCTGGTTTCGAAGCTTGCACCGTTTAGAGGGTTTATGAACATGAACTTAGTCTTTTTAACATTAAGAGAGAGTTTGTTACATGCGAACCAATTATATAAATTGATGAGCTCTCTGGACATAGTTTCCAGCAAAAGCTCAGGGTCGTCAATTGACAGGGTGACTCTTATTTGTAGTCTACCCATAGATTATTTATACAATGAGTGATTGTTTACTACACTGTGACACCTGTGGATTAATTCTCGGTTACTTCAAATGTT
Source organism: Hanleya hanleyi (assembly GCA_036873755.1). Lineage (NCBI taxonomy): Eukaryota > Metazoa > Mollusca > Polyplacophora > Lepidopleurida > Hanleyidae > Hanleya > Hanleya hanleyi. Next base: position 16,070 of record JAVTVY010053267.1, on the reverse strand, counting down.
GCTTTGAAATCAATCTTGGCTAAAATTCTATTGTTTATTAATTTTGCATAACACTTTTTCAGACTATCGCCCTCCAAAAAGCAGTCAAATAATAATTGCCCAATATATGCAATAAACCCATGTCCTCTGAAATTTAGTCATAATGTATGATGACTATAGCAACACTGAGACTGTGGGTGAATTGACCTGGTTGTGGGTGAGTTGACTTTTTTTTGTGGGTGAATCGACCTGAAGCTGTGGGTGAATTGGTTGTGGGTGAATCGGTTTATGGGTGAATTGACTGTGAATCTTATGACCTTTCACCCACAGGTTACCTCCCCTTCATCGAGCGCCCTCTACAAAGTATCACCACAGATTTATCTCCCCTTATGAGCGCCCTCTATATAGTGAAACAGCAGATTAATTAATGTGATCGAAGCTCGATTACAAAGACCCAGACTTTTCGATGGCGGGCTCGATGAGGGCGATGATAGTATTGATAGTATTTATGAGATCACATGTTTTTCAGTTTATGTCTGGTCTGTCTAAATTTGGACAAGTCAATAGGCTTGTCAGATGTCTTGGCCTTGCCTCTGGCTGTGCGGAATTTGATGCTCAGATGACGTAAATCTGAATCGACCCAAGGTGTTGAGTGCGAGTCCTTTATTGTATATTTAGGTATGAATTGGTCGACGGCTAAAAATAGTAGGTCTGTCCAGCATTGCCGGTTTAAATGGATGTCGTTGTCGAGAAAAGCAGTCTGAATGAAATCCTATAACAGAATGATCTCAGTCGTGAAAATCGGCTTTTTAAAAGCTGTATTCACTCCGTGGAATAGATTTGAATCTTTTCAGTCTTGACTGAAATGTAATTGTACCACTGAGTGATCACTGTCAAACATACCAAATGTGATTTTCGGATCTGTACAGCGTTCGGTTGCATTGGTAAACACAAGATCGAGCACATTGTCTTTCTTGTGTGCAGGTTCATTCACGATTTGCGTCATATCGCAGACTGAATGTCCCATCGGGGTGCTTGTCTCGCTCCATGAAATATTTGGGAGATTAAAGTCATCGAGCTTTACCAATATGCTAGCAGTGAACGATTGATAGTTTGAATGTGGCGAACGTTAACAGAGAATAAAACCGAGTTGCTTTTGCTTCGTTGGATTAATTTATGGATCATGTCAGTAGCATCTTCTAACACTTCCTTTATGAACCAGCCACCGAATGCACAACATGTCACACCCTTGGATGCTAATATAGCTACATTGCCACAACAATTGAACAATTTCCGAACACGCGCCACCACAGCAATAACTGAACTGGTGAGACTTAGATTCACAACGACGGTTAAAAAAGCCACCATGGATTTACAAATGGACGCCACCACGGCTTAATAAATAACAGCCACAACGGCTTATGCATTTATGACCATCATGGTTAACAATATTATTCAGAAATCATGCATATTTAGGAAGCTGCTAATTCTTTATTTCGCCGCCATAGGGCAGTGGTGCTCTGTAACTACACATAGGCAACGCTAGGCAATGTTTAGTCTCGACCATGCTGTTCGGAATATAGACCACTTCACCGCATCTCACCTGAATATCACCGCTATCTGCGAATGCTTACAAGCAATAAAGTGACTCGGCACTATCCAAAATGAGCAGTTACGGAAGTTGCGGCGCAGTCGAGAAGCACATCAGCGCTGTCACGTCGTTCTGAGCGCCATGGTGTCTCCTCACTTTGTTAACAAGAGCTCTACAAGCAGTTAAATTATTTTGGGGAAGTTATTGAGCTGCCATGACAGAAATTATCGAATGCATGTAGATACCTAATAGCCCAAAATTCTTACGAAAGAACTAGAATGCAAACGGCACGTACCGTACAGACATGTATCTACTAGGATTTACCGACTCTCTATATCACTATTCATCATCAGATTATTTCTTATAATATATACAAATTGTGCAATACTTTTGACAGACATTTTTCTGGGCTCGTACGAATACGCCTACATGCAGAAATTGTCAAACATAACCATTCCAAAGCCCGTTCTTTCTCATTCACCAAACGCTATATAGACGATCTCCTAGCACTGAGTAATCTCTATTTAAGGAACGCTGCGAAGAATAGATAAGTTACACCTTTCACCGGATTTGAAGGGAACTACTGATTGCTCAAATTGAACATATCTTAACATATACAATCAGAATTACAAGCGTCTGGTCCGTCATTCATAATTCAGCCGTCGTCCATTGAAGAATATCCGCGTCCATAATCCAAAGACCTATTCCATATTCCATATAGCAGCATTTGAACCAAATTCAAAAAGACAATCATAGTGTACATACACATAGGCTAGTTTCCTGCAAGAGAGAAGGGGTCAACAGTTTCAATGATGCCGGCAAGACATCATGATATCTTGCCGGCATGATCAAGACTTTCTCTCACATCGACTGTACGACCCCAGAGACGATTAAAATTTTGATATAGTTAACTACCCATTTCTGGATAGCAATATTCAAGAAGAACCTAAGCATGTCGTAGGACCGTACACATATCTCGCCTGGTAGCATTTGCTAGACCGTATGCAGACTGTAAAAATTCTTATTAATGTACGATGTACTAATGTACTAAATTCACTAGAGCATTTGTTCAGCAAGACCGATATTGTATCAGTGAATGATTGATAATTTGGCGGACGATAACACGTTTTCGGATTAATTTCAGATATAGTGTTTTCATAGGCGTACTAAATTGTTATCTTACGCACGGTTAGTTTGGGAAAGTTTATATTTAAGGGCAAGGGCGAATGCATTATTCAAGTTGATTATAAACAAAGATTATAACGAAAGGTTGGAAAAATATGTTAAACTTTGACATCCTTTCTCCCTTTTGTTGAAAAAAAAACTGGTCCACTGATATTGCCACGATGCTCCCGTTTCAGTTGGCATCGTGCCAATATCAGTGGACGAGTTTACGTGGTTCCTCAAATTGGGAGTGATTCTGTCAACCGAGTCAGGCTTTCAGGAACATACGTGGATATAGGTCTATTTGTGTCGATTTGTTAATCAATTTCACGATGGAAACAGTTAAAGTTGAGAAATTCATCTTGTAATTTATTTGTTTGTCTTATTCGATTGTGACTTGTATGAAAGCAGACGTCCCTTTCCTCAACCGACTTGTGAAATATAATCCCCTAATTGAACATCTGCGCTTGACACATGCACATTTCACATAACTGTTCTAAAACAGTCAATAATTGTACAGTTTAATATGGAGTTGTGATAGACAGATTTATAGATCATGTACAGTAACATCATCTAACATCTCCTTTATGAACCAGCCAACAAGTGCTCAGAATTTCACACCCTTAGATGCTTAATATAGCTTGCCACAACAACTGAACAATTATTCCCCGAACACCCGCCATCATGCCCACAACGACGCTAAAAAAGCCACAATCCATTTATAAATGGAAGCCACAACGGCTTAGTATATAAAAGCCACAACGGCTTAACGAATACAAACAACTACGGCTTATACAATCATGGTTATCATGTCTAACACAATTATTCAGAAATCATGCATAATTAGGAAGATGTTAATTTTTCGTTCCGCCTCCATAGGGCAGTGAGGCTCTTTAATTAATCATAGGCAACGCTAGGCAATGTTTAGTTTCGACCATGCAGTTCTGAATATATACTATTCCACTTCACCTCACCTGAATGTTACTACTATCTGCGAAAGCTCACGACCAATAAACTTAGTCTCAAGGTGACTCTGCACTATCCAAAATGAGTTTTGGCACACTCAAGAAGCCCATCAGCGCTAGTAGTAGTATAAGCGTAAAAATGGTCGCATTGACCTCTTTGCACTTAAACTTGAGGCGTTGGCGCTGGAGATTGGAAAGTTACCTCTGCCAGAGTTTGGCCGCCATCTTGAATTTGGTAAAAAAACTTGACCAATGTGGCAGCGGCTTATTCTCTTGAGCTCTGATACAAGGTCACGTGACCTTTGTATTCCTCCGCGGTCATGTCTGGCGGTGATGCGGTCTGCCTCCACGGAGAAAAAGTAGTCCCCAGAATTCAAATACGCTGCATGGTCCGATTGGGTCGAGTGAGGTATCAATGTGAAGCTTTCGTAAAGGGGCATCTGATGGGCTGGGTGTGGGGTTGAAATAGCGTCATTCTGCGCATGCGCGGTGGACCAAGGGTATGGAAATAGACGTTTTGGGATCTAGGGGAGCCACTATTGGTCCGATTGGGTGGAGTGAGGCATCAATGTGAAGCATTCGTAAAGGGGCATCCGACGGGGTGGGTGTGGAATATCGTCATTCTGCGCATGCGCAGTAGACCAAGTGTGTGGAAATAGACGTTTCAGCATCTAGGGGGGCCACTAGTGGTCCTATGGAGTCGTATGAGGTATCAATGTGAAGCCTATGTCAGGGGGCATCCGCCTGGACTAGTGCCTCGGTCGTTGTCAACATTCTGCGCATGCGCAGACAGGGAATTGTGGGAAAAGGGTATGGAAATAGACGTTTTCGGGTCTGGGTGGGCCACTAGTGGTCCTATGGAGTCGTATGGGGTATCAATGTGAAGGATACGTGAGGGGGCATCCGCCTGGGCTAGTGGATCGTTCGTGTTAAACATTCTGCGCATGCGCAGACAGGGAATTGTGGGAAAAGGGTATGGAAATAGACGTTTTGTGGTCTAGGTGAGTCCCTATTGGGCCGATGGGGTCGAGTGAGGTATCGCTGTGAAGGATACGTCAAGGGCCATCCGCCTGGACTAGTGTGTCGACCGTTTTCGACATTCTGCGCATGCGCAGACAGGGAATTGTGGGAAAAGTGCATTGGAAGGAACGTTTTGGGATCTAGGTGGGCCACTAATGGTCTGATTGAGTCGAATGAGGTATCAATTTGATGCATATGTGAGGGCGCATCCGCCTGGGTGGATGGGTGTTAGGAATATCGGCATTCTGCGCATGCACAGGCAGGTCGTAGTATGGAAATAGACATTTTGAGGCCGATATGCACCACTATTGATCCGAATGTGTCTAGGGAAGTGTTATTTTGTAGCTCTTGGGGTGTAGATCACGACTTGAAGGGATGTCCACGTCACCTGTGACGTCACTGGTGACGTCACCAGTGAGAGTAGTAGCGAAAGCGGGAGTTTCGGAGGTGCGCTGGAGTGCATTTGGAGTAGATAACGGCCTATTTTTCCATCCAACTACCTGGTAGAGTTACTTGTGAGTGTGAGTGTATGCGCGCGTGTGAGTGAGTGAGTGTGAGTGAGTGTGAGTGAGTGAGTGAGTGAGTGAGTGAGTGAGTGAGTGGGATCCGACTGGACTAATGGTTCCTCCGTTTTCATCATTTTGCGCATGAGAAGTCTGGCCGTAGTATAGAAAGCAGGCATTTTGGGGATTCGTGGAGGTTTGTTGTGTGGTTGACCATCCCTGGTCAAATGGACCGTGTGGGGTATCAGTGTGAAGCTCTCATAAGGCTGTCACCCGTCAAGGCCCGTCGTTACGCCTTAACGCCTGTCTCAACGACTTAACGCCCTATCTTTACGCCTTAACGCCCTAGCATAACGCCTTGACGCCATGATACAGACAGATGAGAGAACAACAACAACAACACGGGTGAGAGAACAACAACAACAACAAGGTTTTTTTCATATAGTTTATCTTCCCCTCCATCATAACATACCCACGCTGGGGAAGCCGCGTTGGGTAGGTTTACAATTCAAGAAGTTTCTTGTCCAATCAGAGGCCACCATTTGGTCCTGTCATATTCGTTCTTGTCCGTTAGATGTATTCTCGGCTGTCCAATCAGAGGTCGAGAAAGTTCCATCTTTGCTCGGTGTGACCTAATATGATTCTTATTCATTCATTCATCTGTCTGTACAATTGTTACAAGCCTCTCTTTCGTGATAATTGCGATCATATTTTTCCATACAAGGAAAAAACGGCCTTTGGCGGCAAGCTCTCACTTCGCCCACTGGGAAATCTCCTCTCTCCACGTGCAAAGATCACACCCGGCCAAGGGTACACCTTCAAGGCAGGTCAGGCATCGCTGGCGATGGTAGCGGAGATCTCCGGGCTCTCCCCTGGTTGAACTGTAACCCACACTGAAGAAATTATCTATCATTTCCATAGTTATGGGTGGGTATCTTTTGGTAACTCTTTTGGGGAGTCGAGCTGGAACTGGCACCTTTTCGTCAATCTTCAACGATTGCTCGTCCGCCTTGGAATTGGCTGGCTTCTCCATTTGATCGGGTCTGGTACAGGTTGTGAGAATGTACATCTAACATGCGTGTTTCCGTATTTATAGTTAGAGATGGGTAGGTTTAAAATTCAAGAAGACTCTTGTCCAATCAGAGGCCGCCATTTGCATCTGTCATACTCGTTCTTGTCCGTTAGATGTATGCCTGGCTGTCCAATCAGAAGTCGTCGTTTTAGAAAGTTCCTTCCTTTTGTTCTAGCCCTCGTCGGGCAAGCCTGGATATTGTTCGGGCAGCATGTCCTGAAACAGTTGTTTGCGCATTCTAATCACATTTTCCAGGGCCTCGGTGGGTGGTAACCCCATATCCTCTTCCAAGTGACGCTTGGTCTTCATGATGGACCTGTGCGTGGGGTCGCCTTTCATTTCAAGTGGTATTAAGGTATACTGTTCATAGATCGCCATGGCTGTTTTCCTGATGCGGAGCCGCATTTCGGTGTACGCCTGTTGTAAGTTATCCTGTCCCGCGTCCTCGATCGCTTCAGCGTGAGTATTGATACCTGCTGTCACAATACGATGTAGGCTGACTGTCTGAGGTCAAGCTCCCTGTATCAGTAGATAGACTGTCAGCAATCTCGGTTTCGGTATCAGTCGATACACTCTCAGCCGCTTCCTCAGTGGGCTCCTCGGAGTCTGGATGGAAAGTCTTCTGGTGTCGCATCATATCGTAATGTCTGGTGAACGTGCGTTCGCACTCAAAGCAAGTATAAGCCATGTCGACGGTTGAACGTCGACTGAGCGTGTTTTAGCAATACACTTCATTTTATAGACGTCCGTCAACGCTTAGCTTAACGCTTTAACGCCTTCGAGAATGCAGGGCAAGGAGATAGAAGGCCTCCTCGACATTGGGATGAATCACCATCGGCCCTTCAATTCGAAACGGCGGATCGACCTCCTTAGGTTCTTCCATTCGAGGATGTAGGGAAGGGAGATGGAAGGGCTCCTGGACACTGGGATCAGTCACCATCGGCTCTACAATTCGGGGCGGCGGATCGACCTCCAAGGGTTCTTCCATTCGAAGATGCATTCCCATGGGAACTGAAATATCCGGTCTGGAGAGTGGCGAGCGTGATCCGTGTATGACACTATGGTGACGTCTCAATTGACTGGAATGCTTAAAGACTATATCACACTCTGCACATGTGTGAATGGGTACTTCGTGGCATGCACGTGTGTGACAACGTAAACTGTCCAGACGATGAAAGGGCTTCCAGCAAGTCGTACACGTGAACATTGTTGTAGAGTGTCTGCTGAATGAAACGTCGACTGTGCGTGTTTTGTGAATACACTTGCTTTTATAACGCCAGTCAACGCCTAGCTTAACGCTTCAACGCCCTGGTGAACTAGCTCACAAGCTCTCATTTTTCTAGACACCAATACATCGAAATGCGGTGACGCCCGCCAACGTCCGTCTCACCGCCTTAACGCCCGTCTTCATACCTGTCTCAACGCGTTATGCCATGTCCATCATCATTGGACGTTGATGTTGGAGGTTGAAGAAGATAATTTCCCGTCTCCAGCTAGGTCTCCATAAAGGTTTGAAATGCCTCATGCAGGGTCAGCAGATTCTGGGCACGGATAGTTGTGTTGGTATCCTCATTGGGTATTATCTGTTTCTTATGCAGCAGAAGACATACCCGTGTCACCCATTGGATGTCATCTATGAGCGTGATAAGATGACAACGCATGCGCTGGTGATGAACGATGGATTCACCTTGCGCTGTATCAATAATAGTATCGACATTGGCTTGACGTAACGCTTCGTCTAGAATATCCTCGTTGTCGGGTTCAAACAAGTTGGACTCTGCAGTGCTCATGGTGAAATGAGGGGACTGGTGCCGTGTGGTCTGTTTATAGTGAAACGCTTTTGGTCTTAATGATGCGTTCGAACAAATGTTTCTTTTGTGCTATTGCTGTGACATACGCCCCTTTCCAGTTCATGCCCGAGGTTTTCAACATCGACGCTGTTCTTTCGATTTCCATATGGACCGGGTCCTTGTCCAACAATTTCATATGGGTCAAGAGGTCGCCATACTGCTGACGTAAAGCCCGTCGTAGTCTGGGTGCCAAAGTATTATGGGCTAACATTGCGGCTTCCTCTTTCGAATACCCTTTGCGGTGAAACTTGTTTCCTGTGGCCTCCAACATCTCCCCCAGCTCGGCGTCCATTCTTTCTGTGAACAAATCCTTCCATAGCCTCGAGTTCACATTATCTTCATTCCCTTGTACGGGTTGGTCTTTCACGGTTGGGTGGTATTCGGGGACTAATGGTATGAAGGGGACCTGTTGTACGGGAGCGGTTCGCTGCTCTTCCAGGAGTGGACTCGGTGGATGGTGTAGAGGCTGCGGTGATGCCTCGCCGGGTAACAGGTGGGTCGTCAGCCGACGATCTTCTGGGGTATGGGCTTTTAAATCTACGCACAGGTAGCCGTACGGACGACTTGTCGCTCCTTGAAACGCCCGCATGAAATGGTCAATGTTCTGAGAATAAATTCGACTACCAAACACACGGATTTGAGCTCTCTCGATGGGGTTGGAGAACAACACAAAGTATTGGCAGTTCAAGGCAATATCTCTGGACGCCTTCCCTTGAGGAAAGAGATTCTGAGTCAAATAGATGACGGATTGCGATGATGGGACCCTTTGGTGAATAGGTCGGCGATTTTCGAATTGTCCTTGGCCGCACTCATCAGATCATCGAGTGCTACCACGTTGGTCTGCTCGGAATCGAAGTAATAGGGTTCGTCTATGTCGTGAGGAATTCCTGGGACAAAGCTCACATTCTGTAATCGCGTAGTTTCGTAGGCGGGCTGCCACTGGCTATAACACCAAACAACACGTGTCGGAGCTGGGGTTGCTACAGCTTCCTCTAGAAACTTCATCACCCAGGACGTCTTTCCACACCCCGTAGGGCCGCTCACCTTCATCGTATAGGGATGTCCTACGTCACTTGGTGGACCTATAGCGGGACTTGGTGGTGTCTCTTGTCTATGCGTTAGACGCATATGTCTGAGCATATTGTCTCGACGAGAGAGTCTTTTGACAGAACCGACATGTACTCGACATGGTACCCGGTCAAAGGATGGATACAGACTGAGACTAATGGTGTACAAACGACCTTATACGACCACTCACTCACTCACTCACTCACTCACCGTCGTTAGTGCGTCCATGCGTTAAGACGGGCGTTGGGGACGCCTCACGGGCGTTGTGCACGCCTCACTCACTCACTCACTCACTCACTCACACTCACTCACTCACTCACTCACTCACTCACTCACACGCGCGCATACAACCACACTCACAGGTAACTCTACCAGGTAGTTGGATGGAAAAATAGGCCGTTATCTACTCCAAATGTACTCCAGCGCACCTCCGAAACTCCCGCTTTCGCTACTACTCTCACTGATGACGTCACCAGTGACGTCACAGGTGACGTGGACATCCCTTCAAGTCGTGGTCTACACCCCAAGAGCTACAAAATAGCACTTCCCTAGACACATTCGGACCAATAGTGGTGCATATCAGCCTCAAAATGTCTATTTCCATACTACGGCCTGCCTGCGCATGCGCAAAATGACGATATTCCTAACACCCATCCACCCAGGCGGATGCGCCATCGCGTATGCATCAAATTGATACCTCATTCGACTCAATCAGACCATTAGTGGCTCACCTAGACCCCAAAACGTTCCTTCCAATGCACTTTTCCCACAATTCCCTGTCTGCGCATGCGCAGAATGTCGAAAACGGTCGACACACTAGTCCAGACGGATGCCCTCTCACGTATCCTTCACAACGATACCTCACTCGACCCCATCGGCCCAATAGGGACTCACCTAGACCACAAAACGTCTATTTCCCTACCCTTTTCCCACAATTCCCTGTCTGCGCATGCGCAGAATGTTTAACACGAACGACACACTAGCCCAGGCGGATGCCCCCTCACGTATCCTTCACATTGATACCTCATACGACTCCATAGGACCACTAGTGGCCCACCCAGATCCGAAAACGTCTATTTCCATACCCTTTTCCCACAATTCCCTGTCTGCGCATGCGCACAATGTTGACAACGACTGAGGCACTAGTCCAGGCGGACGCCCCCTGACATAGGCTTCACATTGATACCTCATACGACTCCATAGAACCACTAGTGGCCCCCCTACATCCTAAAACGTCTATTTCCATACACTTGGTCTACTGCGCATGCGCAGAATGACCATATTTCAACGCCACACCCACCCCGTCGGATGCCCCCTCACATAGGCTTCACATTGATACCTCACTCAACTCCATCGGACCATTAGTGGCTCCCCTAGGCCCCAAAACGTCTATTTCCATACCCTTTGTCCACCGCGCATGCGTGGAATGACACTATTTCAACCCCACACCCAGCCCATCAGATGCCCCTTTACGAATGGTTCACATTGATACCTCACTCGACCCAATCGGACCAATAGTGGCTCTCCTAGATCCCAAAACGTCTATTTCCATACCCTTTGTCCACCGCGCATGCGTGGAATGACACTATTTCAACCCCACACCCAGCCCATCAGATGCCCCTTTACGAAAGCTTCACATTGATACCTCACTCGACCCAATCGGACCATGCAGCGTATTTGAATTCTGGGGACTACTTTTTCTCCGCGGAGGCAGACCGCATCACCGCCAGACATGACCGCGGAGGAATACAAAGGTCACGTGACCTTGTATCAGATTTCAAGAGAATAAGCCGCTGCCACATTGGTCAAGTTTTTTTTACCAAATTCAAGATGGCGGCCAAACTCTGGCAGAGGTAACTTTCCAATCTCCAGCGCCAACGCCTCAAGTTTAAGTGCAAAGAGGTCAATGCGACCTTTTTTTACGCTTATACTACTACTAGCGCTGTTACTTCGTTCTGGGCGTCATGGTTTCGACCCATTTGGTTAAGAAGAGCCATGCAAGCAGTTCACTCAGTTTGGGGGGATTTACTGAGCTGCCATGTGAGAAACTATCGAATGCATGTGGATACGGTACTTAAAAACCCAAAAGTCTTACGGAAGAACTAGAATGCAAACAGCACATACCGTATAGACATGTATCTACTAGGATTTCTCGACTCTCTATACCACTATTCCTCATCAGGATACTTTCTTATAATATATACAAATTGTGAAACACTTTTGACAGATATTTTTCTGTTCTCGTATGAATACGCCTATATACAGAAATTGTCAAAAGATAACCATTCCAACGCCCGTTCTTCCTCAGTCATCAACCGCTATAAAGACGATCTCGTAGTATCACGCCGACCATATGCAGACTGTGACAATTCTAATTAACACGAGGGTTGTGATAAATACGATCGTAGAGTGCAAGATCTTCGCACTACGTTTCGTAACTTGCGTTTCATTCCGCTTAACCCGGGCCTGAGTATCAAGTATTTTACATCTCCAGCTGTTTAAATGGAAAACCACAATCAAAGCGAGACTGATATACATATTCTGTAAACGAATTGGAAATTCATTTGCATAAAAAATAATCGTCAGTGTCATTGAAAACTGTTGACTACTCCCGTCTTGTAGAAAATTAACTTGCGATTTTATTATTTCTATTTCATACATATTTGGGATTACGAAATAGGTCTTCCAATTATCGACTCGGAAATTATTTCATATAGACGACGGCTGAATATTTAATCTCGAATCTGACTCTTGCATTCATAATATCGTAATGCAACGTGGCAAACACAATGACTCATTGTGTGACGTAACCCCAGCTCTTCTTGAAAACAACAAACGAAATTAAATGTCTTCAAATTTTCATTCTAAATTTTAAATATATACTGAATTTGAAACATACACACTGAGTATAGAGAAAACGACAATCGGTATTTATTTAAAATTTGATGTGAACACACATGATAAAATTGGCGAAATCATTCAATTTAATTTTCGATATCTGCAATCTAGATTAAACTGAGTACATTTTATGTGTTTATGACGAAAATGGCATGGCTTTCAGTCTAACCCGGAGAGCCACCTTGAAAGTGTCGCGCGTTCTTGTTACATTTTGCGACTTATGTCGATTTGATCATTGAACAAATAGTAGCGATATACAATTGTGGGCAACTTCAAATGCTGACTTTCGCCGAATTGTTGAAGAGTAAACCTTCGCTATTTCCATTCCATCATTTGAAAGAATATGGTTCTGCACTGATTGTGTTTCATATTTTTCAGCTTGGGCCGGGTCAGTATGTACAGGACTTACTTTCTTCATGTCCGTTGCCGCCAGCATATTAACCGACCAATTTGATATCAGAAAGGTTTCATTCTTTGGAGCTCTTCTAGGTACCATTGGACTCCTCTCGAGTGCTTTCGTCAAAAAACTGGAACTGTTATATGTCACATACGGGGTGTTACTGGGGGTTGGAGGTTCCCTCATCAACGGCCCTTCTTTGATAATACTCGGACACTACTTCAAGAAGCGTCTCGGTTTGGTGAGCGGTATCGTGTCGTGTGGAGCCTCTGTCTGGACGATATGCTTGTCGTTGTTGTTACCGCGATTGTTAGAGTCTGTTGGTCTTCAATACACATTTATATTTTTGAGCGGTCTATATTTCGTCCTCATGTGGTTGATCCTGACCTGGCGACCTCAGATCCATAAGGAGATAATTCATTCTACGGAGAGTATCACATCAAAGGATGGAGAATGCTGCACAATTATCAAGAAGTATCTCAACGTCAAAATCTGGCGAAACAAGAGCTACGTGATATGGGTGATATCTATAGCTGTGGCGGGGTTTGGATACTTTGTACCTTTCGTGCATGTAGTAAGTACGATATCTGTTCATCAATGTGCGGGATATCTATTGCCTCATGGTTATCGAACACTTTTCTAAGAACTGTTAAAACATATCTCATTTCTTGTCAATTTCGTACGATGTACCCAAATCACAATACAAGATGCAGTCACTTTCTGACTATAGCTCCCAAACGCTATACAGGTTGATCTATTCATTAGCATAACCCTGGCTCTTCCAGCTGATATGCAGATTGCCTTTTTTATTAGTACAGACCCTCCGCCAAACGTTATACAGTTTTTTGGTTTAGCCCCTTCCATAATTGCTACATTAGTATAATCAGCTAACTCACTTTGTTGGTCTTGTGGTAGAGTGCGCGCATCTAAAATATATGAAGCCTATATATTCCTCGCTTGGCACTCAACAGGAAGCAGATATATCAAGGACTGGCTGACTCGGTGTCCTCTTGCATTTACCATGTTTATCCCATGTTGAGACGTTTAATCCATCAAACGCCGCTGATGCTCATCCATTAACATCAGATGAGTTACTTATTTGAGTTGAACTGTCATCACAGCTCCCGAGCTAGCTGATGTAATTCCGCATGAGCCGGTGCAAGGGGCCGTGTGGTTATGTCCCCATGAGCCATCGCAATAAACGCGTTGCTATCATATCAAGACTACGTCGTTGAATCCTCCGCATTCTGGTCTGAATGTGAGGTATCCTTTGGAGACATACGGTTGCTTTTTGGTCGCCAGACGTCGTCAATTTTCCAGCCTCTTATATATCGCACCAATTCAGGATACGGTGCGTGGGTCGTCGTGGTATGACTGAAAATTGTTGATGGTTATTTTAAAGTCCTATTCTCTCCCTTACTATTATAAAGCAAATCACTTTGAGGCTGGATCACAGTAATATTAAAAGCTAATCTATACATCGATTGCTCTTAGGGGCTTATTAAACAATATATTAATCTGCATATCTTTTAGGAGAGTGGTTATACTAATGTTTTAAGTGTGTCTAAATGTAGTTGAGTATTAAGTATGACAGATGGATTTTAAACCCTTTAGCAACTCATAGTTGACTGCTTGTATGGCTTTACTTGTAAAACTGATCGAAATCTGTTATATATATATATCATATTCTTATGGCGACCATTTTGGAAAAGAATACATAGCGGTCATTCCCCAGCTGGAGAGCTAAAGTGACAAAGAGACAAATCTGCATCTCGTTTAGAAAGAGTGGCTAAACTAATGAGACCAATCTGCATATTGTCTGGTGGGAGAGAGGCTATACTGGGAAAATATCAATCTACATATATCTTTGGTAGAGGGTCTATGCTAATGTTTTAAGTGTATCTTAATGTCTTTGGGTGTTACAAGTAGAACACATAGATTTAAAACCCTTTAACAGCTCATAGTTCATACCCTGTATGGCTTTACATGTAAAACTGATCGAAATATGATATATCGATATTCTTATGGCGGCCATTTTAAGTAACATAACCCTTAGCGGCCGTTCCCCACCTTTTTGCTAGGCACCTAAATCCACATTCAAACTTAGTTTTCCACAAAATAATAACGGGGACCCAGAAAGGTAACCTCTCTATATCTGCATATTGTTTGGGAGAGCGACTAGTCAAATACAAAAGACCAATCTGGATATTGCTCGTGGAGGAGCTTTATTAATACATGTCGATTCTGATATCGCTAGCCATGCTAGCGGGATAAATGAGCGATACTAATAAAGAGGACAATCGACATATGGTTTGGTTAAGGGATATGATAATAAAGAGACCAATCTGAATATCGTTTGAGGGGTGATCAATCTGCATATCACTTTGTGGATAAGAGAAATACAAATTTATACGAAATAGGTCTTTAGATTATGGACGCGGAAATATTGAATGAATGACTGACTAGACTCTTATAAATACTAATGAAGAGACCAATCTGCATACTGTTTTGGGGAGGGGATACAGTAATAAAGAGTCTAAGTTGAATAACGTTTGTGGGACAACAAAAACAAAAACTGTATAACGTTTGAGGGAGGTGCTATACTAATATAACATACTCACTGGAAAAGGTTCGTTCTCTACCTAATGAACAAAACATAGGCTTTTTCCTATCGATTTCTATGTTTTCTCTATTAAATATTCGAGTAAAAATGCGCCTAGTCGATCGAGAATAAAGACACACTTTCAAAATTAGTGTATCCGTGGAAAAATAAGTTTCGTTTATTCAAAATGAGCTAGTCTCTGACTTAAGGATGTCCGCTGGTGGTTTTTGACTTTGGCAGCCATTTTGCCTGTTTTTCTGTTGGGTTATCTCCCTTCCCTAGGTTAAGAGATGGGGATTTCCTTTAAAAGCCTTCTAGCCGAGAATTTTGCACAGCAACATCCATCCAATTTGCTAAATTTTGATAGACATTGTGATTATCTGCAAACAGTTAGAATATAAGAAAAAGTTAAATACTATTTATCTGAATTTTTCATGAATATGCTTCAAAACTAGGGCTATTCCCTATGCTTTCTAGGTTATCAAATTGAGCATAGGGCAGTTCACTTAATGTTGCCTACAGCTAAAAAATGCACACCAACCTATATTTTTTTCTTTGTTTTTCCTCATATTACACAATTATGAATGCAACAACACACATTATTCAAAAAGTTAATTACTTTGATTTACCACCAGCGGACATCCTTAAGACATGACAGAGACTAACAATTCTAATCCATCTTTGGATTTCTGCAGGTAAAACATTCTGAAGATGTGTTCCCAGGCAGTAATGGTAACCTGCTGATCATGTGCCTGAGTATCGCGTCAGGAGTTAGTCGACTTGTGTGTGGGAAGGTGGCCGACTTTAGACAGGTCAACAAGGTACTCATGCAACAGATTGCCCTCGTGATCCTGGTTGCCACCACCATGAGCATTCCCTTCGCCGGTAACTTTGCCAGCCTTATAGCAATCTGCTCAATTATGGGAATTTGTGACGGCATGATCATTTGCCTCGTTGGTCC
>JAVTVY010053266.1:0-28237 GCA_036873755.1 Hanleya hanleyi | reverse complement strand
AAATATCCTTAATAGTATTTAACAAGGCTAAAATTCGTCCCCACGTTTTGCTACCCAAATTCAATTCTCTTCGTAGCACGCAGTCTCCTATCACATTCGGAAAACATATACTTGTAGCTAAAATGTATTGCTCAATACGCTAACCCTATCTGTACAGTTGTACCGATAGAAAATATACACGTTTGGCTAACATTGGAAATACGAAAAGTATCGTCTTTGAAACTACATAGACGAATATAGGTATATCTTCGCTTCATTCATATTCACGGGAGAGTTGATACCATTGTGGAACTGCCAAACCTAGGGAGGATAACGAAGAATTTTCTTCACAGATTTTATGGTGGGAGGTCTCGTGTAAATTATCGGCCATTCCCTCGCATATAACACATAACTTCATTATGGTTACCATACACTGAAAGCACGTCCAATATCTCGCTGTGTTACATGTAAAGGATCAGTGTGTTCGTAATTAATTATGTTTATCTTCTAAACATAACATTCTTGAGACAAATAGAAGAGATTCTGGAATTTTGTTTGGAAAAGTGGAAATGATGAGATAAAAAGAAAAGCAATGTGCAAGAGTTAAAAAGAAATTTCTATATAAAATAAACATGTTGACATCGATATTTGTAGTCATTTCCAGGACAAACCAAAAGACATGTTGCGCAGATCTGTTGTGTGTCTGTATGCTGAAAACTTGTGGAAAGAATACATTAATTCCATAGAAGCAGATTTTCATACATTATAGAAGTTTATCAAATAACAAGTGACACTACTTGATATGTCAACAAAATATTATAGATCTGTCAATGTTGTGTAAAATCGAGGCATTTTCAAAAAAGCCATGTACAGTTTTGCGAAGAAGGTTGAAAGATAGTCAATACTGGAAATGTTAACAGTAGTTCTACCAAGTTTTTCAATTCGGACAGTTTCCGCTGTCTACCAGCCCCCACCTCATCCATCCGAGCACAACCAGGAGACATACATAACTCAGATTATCATGTCCTACCAGAATTGGTCAAGTTGGATGCGACGAAATATTCAATTTCTTTCTTTCTTAAAATATTAACAATCAAATTTGCCAAATTTGAATTCGAGTATACATTGCGTTCTCTCAACTAAAAGCGCTTGACTTTTATTCCGAAGTTACAGTGGCAAGTATAGGCTCGGAATTGCCTTCTCTCTTATCAACGATCTTAGACGATCGACCGTTTGTTAATGTCCTTTTATGATTCTCTCAGTCCTTGTTTGTGTTTCGCTCAAGAGAATGGAACATATATATATATATTTACGTGTAGTGAATTTATTTCACTAGACATGTGTATACTTTATAACATTGCTATGATTAGTCTAAGGGACGTAAGCGAGAAATTGTTTTGTATTGCAATGTATTGCTTCCCTTGGTCCAGGTGTCACAAGAAAGACTGTTCTGGCAGTTCTTCGAACAAATGCACACACCCACGCGCTGGTATGCATTGTTGTATCAGATCAGAGAGTCAATAGTCCGCCGGCTTACATGAAGACTTTCTTCGTCCACAGTCACAACAACTAATTCACACATTATTATTACCAAGCAAACATGAAATCAATCTAATTTCTTGCAACAGGGATTGGGTGAATATAAGATGCCGACAAAAGATCGAGGGGCTCATATCGTCTCGTTCGGATGCTATGGGTGTGTGTTATGCTATTCTTTGCCAAATTTCCTGGGGACTTTTGTCAAGGATTTCGCCCGGAATGCGGTGCGGTTTAAGTTGTGTATTTTTGGCAAAATAGTTTGTTTCCGGATAAAAACAGTACTTTTCCCACACTGTAAACATATTAGAAGTCGGAATCGAACCCATATTTAGACAGTTAAAACAAATATATCAAATAATGTATAGTTTATTTGGCTTCTGGAATGGCTCGATATGTTCACAGAGATAACAAAAGACATTGTTTTTACCTCAAAACAGATTTCATATTACTGTTATTCAATATAACTTCCATCTCCCGATAAACTATTCCTATCATACTAGATCAGTTTTATTTATATTGCGCATGTATCAAAATTGGAACATCTGAATGAAAAAAGAATTTAAAAAAAAGAAAATATTAACTTTAACGAAGGACAATTCTAAAAGAGTTTCGGACTTGGATAATGTGTTCTCCAAATACTCACTTGGCGAAATCCAGGTTATTTTTTATGGCTATGTTTGGCCATATTGACATCTTACTATCTTGAAAAAAAAAGCCGAATGACCCCCCATTTTCATTATATTTTCCGATTTAGCCTTGGTCCAGAAAACTATTGCGGCATTTTGAAGAAAATGACCTTCTAGCTTATTAGAAATATGAGGGGTTTTTCTATGGAAACACAGGCATTTGTCATGAAATTCTCATCTAATCCCATATATAGGGTTATATAATTAGGCCTGGTGATCCCTTAATTTTCCCTTAATATAATTTTATTATTTATTTTTAATGTTGAAGATTTACACCACAAAATATAATAAAAACGATATTTATTTTCGATCTTGTCTGAAAACATCTTTAAGCTAACTGAAATCTCTATTTCTTAGGTCTCGGTTCATTTTGGTACTCAAACCGCCCATCTTCGCTGCCGAATGCTCGCTAAACCGTACCCGGTATTTTGAGAAAAGTGAAACCGAAGTTTCTGCTAAGGTATTTTATGACGTCGGGTAAACTAGTCACATTTCCACTAGAGATTAAACAATTGCTAGTAGGCGATGTAAACAGATCCAGCTGGTGTATGCTTAATTACTACCTTGAGAACGTATACACCTTTCTGTTGTGTCGACAAGAGATACCTTCAGTATCAAATACTCGGACATGTCGCCAACGCAGTGCAGTCAGCTTGAAATGAACAAGCACGGCAATCGAGTTGCGCCGCCCAATGAAAATGGTTCAAGTTTGAATTGTTTATAATTGATAAGATTTGGTGTCAGCGTAGGCGTACATGGATGTCTAGACGAAAACAACACTGCATGGCGCACAGTGTGAGAGCCTGGAGAAGGTAGCTTCCAGATTTCCGTCCCAGGATTTGATCCTCAAAGTAACAAGAGACGGCCCTTCTCATTTTTAGCTAAGTTAAATATGATGTCCCAGTTGATGTTTCCTTCAAATCTGCTAAAGATTTTGCATATCTAAGAATTGATCAAAGCGACGAGATAGTCAATATAACGTACGTTTGGTTTTTGATTCAGATATTTCTCTTTATCCAAAATGATTTTACAGCGTGTTAAACATTTTGTCATCGGGTGGACATATGATTTTGTGCGTTTTTGGTATCTTAGTGAAGTCTGATATTTCAGTATGGGTGGTTGGAATCCACAAACGCTTTCCTTCAATGAACTGTTTGTATCTGCATAAGAAAGGACGACGAGTCTTGCGAGAGAATAGTAACTAATTTTATACAAATTCATAATTTCTCGAATCATTTTTACGTCGAAAAAAATTAACGACAATTATTCTCACCTGATAGTGAACATGTTAAAATCCATTATGATTAAATATTTTACCAATTTTCTCATGTTTATTGGTATTTGTTTGTGTGGCTGGTATGATAACGGTGCTACTTCAGACGGAATGGGTGGGGGTTAATATGGCATCTCTCATGGCTGTGTCTTGGGTCAGTATCTCCTTAGATGCTTGAATACGTAGCGCATAGTTTACTTGTCGTGTTACTTGTATACTTGACAGTGATTGTTATTTAACGACAAGTCTTCTGTCTGAGAATGATCTGCTATACACATAAGCCAATTAACTCTCATATGCCAAATTGATTAGTTCACTCAGAATCTCAATTGCTACAGTATATCGCTAATTGTTCCTTCTCAGTACCAAGGTCGTTCAACCGTCGATGACATTGTTAAACCTATCACCACGACGGGCGTTAGATGATTTAGAGTATTTTGTTCTTGGTCACTCTATAAAATGATATATACATTTCATAGTATGTAAATGTACATTTCATTTTTTGTGGAACAAACTGTGCGCTAAATACTCCATTCACCCGCATCTGCGCTTTGGTCATCGCCTCTGAAGTGAAACTGGACAATTTTCATTGATTTACAATACACTCAAGATTTACAGTATGTGAATAGGGATCAAATGTTTCTGGGATCCAACAGGCGATCCTACCACAGCAAGCATCAGATCCAATGTTCAACAACCAGTCGTAGTCCATAGAAGAATTTCCGAGTCAATAATCGAAAGACTTTTTTCGTATGACAGTTAACACCAATTTCAACTGTGTATGAAAATAAAAAATAATGAAATCACAAGATGGTTTCCTAAAAGAGAGAAGCGCTCAACAGTTTCCAATGATGTAAGCAAGGCATGGTGTTCTTCACATAAAATCCTACTCACTGACCATTATTCTTTATCCAAATGAATTTCTAAGTCGTTTTCAGAGTATGTATCTTGAGCACGTGTTCATTGCGTCTATTCATTTGAACACCATAGGAATGTAAAACACAGGTATTCAAGCGGCTCCTAGCTCCAGGTTAGGTAGAATTAGACAAAAGTTACGAAACATATAGCGCCAGAGATCTTGCCCGTTAGTGTACGATATTTATCACAGAATTTGATAATCTTTGAAAGGAGGCGTTTGGTGGTATAGCCCTTTTCGACAAGTTTCTGCAATAATATTATGTGGCGTTGATTAAAATCGTCAGTCTGTACATGTTCTAACATATGCTACCAGGCGAGATTTATATACGCCGTATACTTAAGAAATAATGTTTTCATAGGCGTGCTAAATCGTTTTCCCCGAGCCCTAAAATTTATAAACTTTCCCACACTAACTGTGCATAAAATAACGATTTAGCACGCCTATGAAAAAATTATTTCTATTCTATGGCACTACTCAAATTGATTATCAACAAAGATTACAATGAAAGGTTGAAAACATATTTAAACTTTGACAACCTTTCTCCCCTTTTTTGAAAAAAAAACTCGTCCACTGATGTTGAGACGATGCTCCCGTCTCGGCATCGTGCCAATGCCAGTGGACGAGTTTATGTGGTCTCTCAAATGGGGAGTGATTTTGTCAACTGAGTCAGCTGTTGGGAAATTACGTGGATATATCCCTATTTGTATCGCTTTTTTAATCCATTTTTCGATGGAAACAGTTAAACTTGAGAAAGAAATTTCACCTTGTAATTTATTTGTTTGTTTTATCCGATTGTTACTTGTGTGAAAGCAGACTTCCCTTTCCTCATCCGACGTGTGATATGAACTCGCCTAATGAACACCTGCACTTCACACATGTACATTTCACATAACCGTGGTAAATCTTGTAATTATTGCACTGGTTAGCTCGATGTTACTGACACAAGTATTTATAGAATCTGAAATATTACTATATATAAATGGGTAATCGACTATGTCAAAATTATAATAGTTTCTTTTGTCATAGAATCTACGTGTGAGAAAACCTTGATCCTTCGTGTAAAGTTATTGGCCCAGATATGATTTTCCATCTGGGCTACTAATAATACATCAGGCCTTGACATCGCGGGGCCTATCGAAGCTTTAGTGTGTACCATTTTGCCCCCTGAATATTGTTCTTATCCCTTCCGCAAGGGGTATGTAAATTTACCACGATTTATTGTGAGATCATGCGCTGTCAGAAAGTTTAACAAATTAAAAACTTATGCAAATTTTGAAACAAAATTGGAGAAGAAATAAAGAAATAATAATCTGGTGTGAAATAAAATACTTTGAGCACTTTTATGCAGAAACATGCGAAAATTTGAAAGAAAAACTACGAAAACACACAGATTTACACCCTCGTGGGAACCATTTTGAATGCACCTATCATCCTGTGTTCGAAATGACCCAATATGACCCACTATGATAATCTATGGTGTAAGTCGCGGAGTATCAGCTCTCAAATTTGTGTTGCGCCGAAGATAGGCAAAACAGTTTGGTATTTGGTCACAATGGCCTCCTCCAAAACATGACATGCTTGTCCAAGTTACTCTCCGACCCCATAGCTTTCCTGCCGAAATTTTACTCGAATTCAATCAGGAAGAGTGTTCAGAGTGGAGAACGTTAACTTACATGACACTCTGCATTTTGTTTTACAAGAATAGTCGGTCAGATCCTATGTAAAATCTAACGAATCAATCTACTCCAGAACAAACTTTAGCTGAAACTGATTCGACAAGGCTACACTACCAAACCCTTCACTTAAAATTTCTCAAATTTGGTGATAAATGATGTTAATATGAACAATGTAAATTATGAACAGGCGCAATCAAAACGTGACTGACACAGGATGCTGGTGAAAAAGACTTTTGAAATTCAATGGACGACGGCTGAATAGATCAGTGGTACGTTCTGACCATAGGAAGATCATATGTCTTGCAGATACCATTGAAAACTGTTGAACGATTTTCACTTAAAAGAAACTGTCATGTGTTCATAATATATTCATTTATGTTATGCCTGCTTGGAATTTGTTGCTAATATTGTCTGGTGAATTCTTCTGATCATGAACGCGAAATTGCTTCCTGGGAGATGTCGGGTTTCATTTTATATACAGATTACGTCTTAACTAAGTGTCGACAGCATCTTATCGGCTGAAATCTCACAAAGAAATTCATTCTTCGAAAGACTGGCTTGGCACGACAATGTTAGCACCAAATTCAACTCAGGCATAAACTAATGAAACTAAAGAATTAACATACGCTTGTTTCTTGGTTACGCCTTCATATTACAACATGGATATTGCATTACATTTTGGCTCATACGGCCCCTCGGGGTAAACGGAGAACTGTTGCGCTAGAAATCATATATGCCGCGATCGTATTTTCCCATGTTTGGGTGACATCTATCGTACTGAAAACCCCGGAAATTCACATGAACGATGTCTTCCTAAATAGATTTTGGTATTCATTACCTTTGCAACAGATCTGCCATTTCAGAGCAGAAGATATTTCCTGAGGCTGGTTATCCTATAATATATTTGCCTCATACGCAATGGCTTTAAAAATAGTTAACAGTCAATCTGTTGATGAAACCGAATACACGAACATGATGAGTTTTTTTCATTATTCGTCATTTCGAAATTTCCCGTGCATATACATGTAAAGCTATGACTCCCTGGATTCATAGAGCATGAGGCAATTTAATACCTCAGAAGGACCTGCGCATGCGGTTGATGTATATCTCGCCTTGTGGCATACGTTATACGCCGTCAGAGAGATTGTGTCAATTTGACCAGATATTTTTGGATATAGACGTGACGGACCCGAAGATTTTGGGTCAAGTTCCGTTTTAATCCATCAAGTTTAAGGGTCTTTTTGGCCCACATATTTTGGGTACGTCACGTCTATACCCAATTCTTTTGACAGTGCACCCTGGGCAAAGTGTAACAATTTATATCAACACCGCGAAACATTTTTGCATCGACAAGGCTACACCACCGTACGACTTAAAGATTCTTAAATTGTATGAGAAATACCATATACTGAAACTAAGGTAGTATGTTAGTGTGCACATCGTTGTGGTTATTTCCCGTACTATTGTTCCTTATTGTTTTAATTTTGCATAACCCTTGGTTAAGGCCGCATGAAGCACGTGTGATATAACATCACCATGATTCATTGGTACAAGCACAATCAAAGTATAGCTGATATACAATACTCAAGAACACGACTTGGAAATTCACTCGGTAAAAGCATAGAGATAAGCGATACGGGTTTTGACGATAGGAACATGATGCTGCCTTGTAGGCATCATTAAAAACTGTTGACCGCTTCTTTTTTGCAAGAAAATAGTTTGTGTCCATATGTATATATTTATCTGCTTTGAGTTTGGTTTTAACATAATGGATATTGTGTTATGAATTAGGACTAATGCATATCAGTAGTATTGCCTTATGAATTAGGACTAATGCTTATGGGCTAAACAAAATTCAAGAAAACAGCTGGTTTAGTGAATGTAGGATCTGAAGCTTATGTTTCCAAAAACCTGAGAGAAAAAATAAATCGCGAGTTAGGAGTTATATGGAATATAGAATATGTCTTTGGATTATGGACGCGGATATTCTTTAATGGGCGACGACTGAATTATGAATGACGGACCAGACGCTTGTAATTAGAACTAATCTTTGTGGAACATCTCTCTCGACGGACAGTCAACACATACATATCGGTCCACTTCACAAAAAGAATATTTCGATTCTAGATTCGCTAGAATATATTTCGAACAAACCTGGGATGTCTTTCAGCGTTTGCTACCGCTTGCTCATCGTAATAACTCAACCGGGTGTAAACCGCTGGTGCCAGAGGACATCTGTAAAAATGCATCTGCTGTATAAATTATTTGCGGAGTGCAACGTCAAGTAAAGGAAAACTTTCATTCATGTGAGATAATGAGATCACATCATACATCATCGTTTCGCTGAAGTGTATTTGTGATTCCAGCTATTTGATGCACTCATTATTGAAAATTATCCTAATTACACAATGTGATTGATTGTAATAGAACTCACGTCATAACCCTGCTCGAACTTTTCGAAAAAACAAGTGTTTTATGGTAGCACTTACTGCAGCCGTATCAATCATCGTGTGACTTACGACTGTTAAACTCTTAATATTGCTGACGCATATGCGTTCCTTTTTATTCGCATTTCCTGCATGAAAATAATCAATATAATGAACCAAGTTAGCACGGTATAAAATGATAACTGTCAGCAGGTTAATGCTGGGATATGAAAGCTCATATCAATAGATTTACTTCTGTTTTATCTTTAGCATATGCACAATCAGGTGAGTGAAATATATGACGCGGAAATTATTTTATGGACGACAGTTGAATATTGAATGTTGAATCTGACGCTGGCTACGTTGAAGATCTATATGTGGACGTTAACTGTGGAAGGGATAGAATCTCCTGGTAACTAGCTTATCATATTGGGGCTTATGAGCAGAATAGATAAATTCAAAATAGCGACCAATTGAAAAAATTCCTTTCCATCTTTAAAACCGTGCCCTTTTCGCCAGAAACGTAAAGTACCCGAAACGTTCCTATTTGCATATTTTTGCGAAGAAAACTGTACAAATTCAAAAATCGGTAAATCGGCTAAACATTGTTTTATTATGATGACTCGGCAACGAACTCAAATGGGTCTTTCTGATTTTGTTTTCTTATTTCCTGGTGGAGTTTAACCCAAAGATGTATTGTTGTAAGTTTCAGCTTTCTAGCATTGAAGTTAATGAATAAATTGGGGCGACAAATCAACCACCTCCCTTGAAGGTGCGGTCCATCTTAAATCGTCCAGGACAGATAGGATGGACCGACGTATGCAGGGCAAATCCATATATGTACAGACCACCTTATGTTCGTGGGAAATACATGGCTAAGTGATGTTGGATAGACAACATTAGATTTTAACCTTATTTGACCAGTAATCAAGAGATAGACCTGACATCCAGTGACATGCCATCATCCATAATAGAAATACCTAATTCATAAAACAATATTGGCGCCAAACATAAATTAGAAACAAACGTATAAATGGGTAAATGAATAAATAAATGAATGAACGAATGAATGAATCCATGTACATGAATGTCCAAGTGTTTTTTTTTTGCTATCATTTTATCTCCATAATGCTTTGATTGTGACTCTTTCTTTGAAAATCGTTAATGTTATGTTTATACAATGGAATAGTCACCATAACTTAGCAAAGGAAGGGCCAGATATCTTAAACCCCACAATCATACTTTTATTTTGTGATAGTTATCCCGGAATTTAATTAACCTTTTTAGCGAAGGCGCTTGGAGGTGTAGCCTTGTCGAATCAGTTTCGTCAAAAATTATATGTGGTGTGATTGAAACTGTTACATTTTACACATAATCTAGCAAATGTTACTAAGTAAGATATGTACACGCTAAATACAGGCCCATGCAGGATATCCACTCTCCATGAAGGGGTAGTTAACACTGCGATAATGGTAATCATCTCTCTGTTCGTAAATTCGCCGTGAGAGAAAGCCCTTTTCATCGATTTTATATATCTAAAAATAAGAATCGTCTGATTGGGCAGGGTCCCGACGCATTTCCCCGTCGGATTGCTGAAAGACTGGCATATGGACTCTACTCTTGTAATAGAACCCAAACTATTTCGGACATCGACCAGGCTGGTTAGATTGTACGAATCTAAGCTAAACAACATTTTGATTAAAGTCGTATTGACAGATGGTGAAACAAAATTTGAGGTAGAGGTAACTATTAACTTCGGCATCCGAGAAATAAATGAATAGATGTGTCTCGTTTTCATACCAATCCACATTTATTGAATCTAAGGAACGAACAACAGTAGGTCAGGCATAGACCATTGGAAGACTCCTACATTTGTTTTGTCTTCTCTGGAACATATAAAATCAGACCATTTAGGGGTCACGTCCAATCGATCGAGACGGTTTCTCGATAAACGAGTAAAACCCATAAATCTCTCGTCTCAAAGTGTCCCGGTATATCTCTATCGATTGTTGTCCCGGTTTGCTTCCGGTTTTATCTCGAAGCACAAGACCATCTCAACCCCCCTCGAATAATTTGACTTGCTTCGAGAATGTAATCGAGATGCCTTCATATGAGGGTTTGAAACATGTTCATAAATATATTTTTCTATGACGAGATTAATCTCGGCGAGTACTTATGCATTAAAACACGGATAATATATTAGATTAAACATGAATCATTTAATATTATTTTGTTATTTCGTCTAGAAATCTGTAGTCGCATATACTTGCTCTGACAGCGCAATTTTTCTACACGTTATCTTTATTCAAGTAAACATTTGATAGAATCTTGACTTAAAATTTATAGTACCACGTTTTCCAGGTATTCAAATATACACTGGCTTTGAAGGCCACAGGAGGGACTGGGAATTCACTGAAAATAATTTACTAAATATAAACCCTCGATCGAAGTGTTTGAGCATTTCCTCCAGAGAGCAGGCGTCAGTAAAATTATATGTGATCGGTGGTCTAAAGCGTGCTTGCACTTTGAATAGAGCGATAATTACTTTTATTGTTCATGTTATTTGGTAAAATTTCCCGAGAAATGATATCATAGTATAGTATCAAGCCCGGAAAAAATTAGCCCCTGTTGTTTCAAGCCGGAGATTTTTAAGACCGACTGTGGTGTGAATTATCAACATCTCTAGTTCTGATTGTCAGTATTTCCAATAACCTCTTGCACACAAGCTTATATCAGAAAAAACTTTGTTGATATAATATTCTTATATATCCTTTCTATATCATAAGAAAACAAATTACAAACAGAGGTTAATACACTGGTCAAACATTTAACATAACCGTCATTATTTGGCTGAAGCGATCCATGTCTGATTCAAAATAATTTTATTGAAAAAATAAGTAAGGCAAAATTCCATATCATTAATTTTCAGGTCCTATCCAGTTGATGTGTCATTTATTCCGTGTCCGATACAAGCCACATATAAAATCAGTTATCGATGTGAGATAAGAATATTCAGTTATATTTATATAATTTATGTAGATAGATGAAACGTATTTTCCAACTGGATTCAGGAAATATCAAGACATGAATGTATCGGCTGAATAACATGGTAAACACCGCTTCACAAAAATCCGTTGTCGTGATTCTATTTTGGGCCACGGTATGCGTATATGACGTACGCTCCGAAAATATGGTACGGTACCTACACAACACTCCAATTGCCTAAGAAGCAAGAAACGGTCAAATTAAAGAAAACAAAACATAGGCATACAGAAACCGAGACCCCCTTCTAGATTACCGATTAATTTAATATCCATCTCGAAAACCGGGACGTTTCGAACGAGATAGAACCGGGAGCAAACCGGGAGACGTCGCCAGGGGTCCCGGTTCTGCCCTCCCGGTTTCAGCCGAGAAATTTCTCGATCCATCTCGAAGGCATCGAGAAAGTGCCTCGAATAATTGGACGTGACCCCTTATATTCCTCCTGCTCATGTATGTTCATTACCGCCACCATACAAAACCATTGTACGTATCAGAATAGTCAATCAGGCCATTTATATTCCTCCCGTTCATTTATGTTCATTACCACCACCATACAAAAGCATTGTACGCATCAGAATAGTCAAACGGTCCGTGTCAACTTTAACAACTCATTTTAAATTTCACAAGTTGAAGAATTAAAAATCCAAAATTGAAACGTTCAATTTTCATTTCTCATATTTATAGGCGACGAATCAATAATTGAATACTGATGCTTTAAAATTTTCAATTCATGTTAGTCATTCTTGGTACAGGTTTAGGCATTGTGTTGTTGTCGAACTCCAAAGTGTGGTATGAGGGTTGAAGCTCGACGTATTGTACCACGAGGTGTAGAATCAACGGTCAACACGAAAGACAGTTGCCATGGCAGTTGGTTGATTCAAAATACCGCTCACAATGCAGCTCTACTGATAATCTAATTTTTTATCCCAACAAAATGCCACTAGTGCGCGTTTCAGGAATGCGTGTACGGGGGCCAAATTTTTTGCGTTCAGGCACCTGTACTTCAGAGTTACATGTTGGGAAGATTCATTAAATACGTTATTTAATTCACATAACCCATCATCCAAGGTTCCTAGATTTCAAGTTACGGGAAGCGATGGATCGTGCATTTGCTGCAATGGGTGTTCACGCGATACATTTGAAACGATTGAAACTGCGTTTCTGAACAAAAATTGACAATAGCCCGATTTCTTTGCAACAAAAACTTCTAAGTAGCATACCATGGCGTTTCACGCAATGTGATTGCAGGCATCTTTTTAATTTCGAAAAAAAATTCTATCGATAGTTTTTTTTGGGGGGGGGGCAAATAAATTACTTTCTTTCCCATTGGCCTTTTCTAGAATAGTAGATTGCCAACCAAAGCTCAAGGAAACAGGTTATGCTTCCGTGATTCACAAATCGCCGAGAGAAATATCTCAAGAATCAACCTGATTCGCCAGAACTATTTTGTCACAAAGTTTCGAATTTTCACCAATGCACCAGCTGTTGAAGCCAAGACTACAATAATGGATACATTTCTTATTGCTATCCTACACAGAAAAATGTCTATTTTTTCATGCCTATAAAGACTGATTCCGCATGTGCACCAGGATTTCCTGTGGGAGATTAGACAGAGGGGGAGTTTCACCAAAAAAAAAGGGGGTTACAGCGCTTACAATTTCATTAAATACAGTTCTTGTTAAGGAAGTAGAACGCGTGAAATAAAAACAGGAGGTCACCATACTATCTGCGGTAATATATTGCGTAATTTTGGTGTATGCGCCCTGTAACAATGGATTAGTGGGAAAAAGAGCCCATTTTCATGTTAAATGCTCAGACTTATTTCCCAAAGTCAAATATTCTTTAATTTACAATAAGAAACAGAAATCATATAATTCTTACGAAGTATGGAATGAAAAGGGGGTCATCATATTTTTTCTGTAAATGGCATGAGTTTATCAGAGAAATGAAGCCTTTTAAGCCTTATCCGCGCGAGGTGGAGTAGAGAAATGGGGTGGAAGCGGAAAGAGGGATTGGGGTAGGGAATTAGCGTGGAAGCGGAAAGATATTCTTCGAGATATTCACCTTCGTAAAGTTGGTAGGCAGTTCGCCGTTAGCAGTTAGCTATTCGTGGGAGAGCAGTCATTATTTTATTGATATAATTATACCCGTATTTGAACCCTTTCCCGAACGAATTTAGATTCCCGATCCGCCGCCAGGGTGCGCTATTCTGAATAGCTACCTGAATAGCTAGCTAACTGCCTATTTTATCCCGTTTTCCGATCAAATTCCACCTTGATATTTGGTACATCAACTGTACCTGTGGGGCATGCGCTAACAGATTACATCATTATATTAGTTTCCCGATCTGCGACCAGGGGGCGCTGTTTTGAATAGCTAACTTGCTATTTTATCCCCTTTCCCGACCGAATTTAGCCTCGATTCGTGGTGCATGAACTATGCCCGTCGTGCTCTAACAAATGACACCATTAGTTTTCCGGTCCGTCGCCAGGGGGCCCTGTACTGAATAGTTAACTTAATAGCTAACTGGCTATTTCAAATCCCTTCCCGACCGAATTTCACCTTGATACTTGGTATATAAAAGATGTGGGACATGCACTACCAGATTACATGCAGTTTCCAGATCCGCCACCAGGGGCGCTGATCTAAATAGCTAACAGGCTATTTCAACCCCTTTTCCTATCGAATGCAACCTTGATACTTCATATATAAATTATGCGGGACATAAAAGATGTGGGACATGCACTACCAGATGACATTTTTAATTTCCCGATCAGCCACCAGAGGGGGAGGAGCTGTTCTGAACAGCTAACTGGCACTTTTAACCCTTTTCCGATCGAATTTCACCTTGATACTTGGCACATCCACTATGTGGGACATGCTATGCCAGACTCCATTATTAATTTCTCGATCCGCCGGCAGAGAATACTGTTCTAAATAGCTAGCCGACCCCTTTCCCGACAGAATTTTACCTTGAGAAAAAATAAAACATGTTGAAATTACACCATTCCTCTATCCCAATCCCAATATATTTTTTGAAAATCGACTTATGTACCGGTACGGTACAGATGGGGTGAAATATAGCAGCAAGCTGCAGTCATCGATTTTCAATGGTGTATTCGCATGCATTGAGGAATTCACGTGGATTGGACGCTGCATCTATAACGTCAGTCTCAGAAGAGAAGCCCTCAGGACAACTGTTGCATG
This sequence comes from Hanleya hanleyi, assembly GCA_036873755.1. Classification (NCBI taxonomy): domain Eukaryota; kingdom Metazoa; phylum Mollusca; class Polyplacophora; order Lepidopleurida; family Hanleyidae; genus Hanleya; species Hanleya hanleyi. Next base: position 13,490 of record JAVTVY010053266.1, on the reverse strand, counting down.
CAGAAGACGCTATATCTAGCATGGCACGCCCTGAAGAGAAGCGACCAGGACAACAGTTTATGCAGTGGACTGCGTATCTTTCATGCCACCCTCAGAGGATAAGCCCTCTAAGCAGCAGTCGCATACTTGTACCGTATATTCTACATCTGCCTTGAATTTATCAGATTAGAAACCCTCAAGACAGCAGTCGCATAGAGTATATGCAAAATCAGCCACAACATCATCAGAAGAAACACTGGAGCCATATCAACTACACACTATGATTTTGAGCGTGACAACATGGAACGAGATCGCACCAAAAGAGCCGTTAATAACACACCGAAGGCTGAAAGGCAAATGGGCGTCTAATTTCTCTGATAAATTGAAGCCAATATATCCAGAATGTGTATTTGTTTTGCGGTTCAACCAAACTAAATGCAAAGATAGTCGGAAGAAGATGCCCGCTGGCCGCGGATCGGCAAACTAATGATACCATCTGGTAGAGCATGTTCCACATATCGCAATAAAGTTCGGTCGGATTAAAATAGGCATTTAGCTGTTTATTTAGCTATTCAGAACAGTGCCCTGGCAGCGGGTCGGGAAGCTAATAGTGCCATCTGGTAAAGCATGTCCTACATAGTTCTAGAGTGATCCCCATACCGTTGTTTCGCTCGTAATCCCGACAAACCTTGCTTGCAACGTATTTAATGGATCTGGACATAAGATTCGGACCTCAACATTGATCAATACGTCATTGTTATCTTCAAAAATTACGGTTCGCCTTATTGATTGTAGTAGAATTTAGGTGTGTATTGTGAGGGGATTGTTCACCTGACGTAGTTGGGATTACCGACGTTTTAAGGCAACTCCTGTCTAGTCGTGGTAAAAGTCGTTAGCTCGGGGGATGTATCTGAATCGAACTATTTCGTCCACGGCAAATAATACTGAGTGACTGAATTGTAGCTATAGTATGCTGATTTATTGCAATAAGCGTTATATGTAGGATGTACCTCCACGCGTTCGCCGGACCTCTAGGGCACGAATAAGTCGACAGTCCTTCGAACTAATCAGGCGTTTTTTTCTCGAAGTGAGTACATTTCTCGGCCTGAAGACAGAACCCAAGACGTGGGGAATCCATCTTATGGAAGCTTACAACGGTTCAGTTTACATGGATCGTCCACTAACGTCACAGGAAAACGAAACGGAAGCCGAAGACATTGAAAAGGAACCTGCAATGAGGAACTCGTGGACCGCTGATGTGAAGCCAACAGAAAAGCAGCCACATGGAGTGGACGCTACATATATCACGCCCATCTCAGAAGAGAAGCCCCCAGAACAACAGCTGCATGCAACATACGCTACATCTAGCATGACGGGGATCGGGGAACTAATGATACCATCTGGAAGAGCATGTCCCACATAGTTCTAGGGGGTTTCTCATACCGTAGATTCGTTCGTAATCCCGACAAATCTTGCTTGCAACGTATTTCATTGTTCTGGGCATAAGATTCGGATCTCAATATTGATCGATATGTCATTGTTTTCTGCATAAAGAACGAATCGCGGGGTTGACTGTTGTAGTAGAAACCAGGTGTGCATTGTGAAGGGAATTTTCGTCTGACGTAGTTGAGATTACTGACGTGTTAAGGCAACACCTGTCTAGTAGTGGCAAACTTCGTTAGCTCGGAGGATGTGTCTGGATCGTACGATTTAGTCAAAGACAAAAAATACAGGGCGACTGAATTGGTAATTAAAGTATGCTGATTTAGACTTTATATTCAGCATGTATCTCTACGCGTTCACCGGACCCTTAGGGGTACGAATAAGTCGACGGTCCTTCGAACTGAACTGGCCTCCACGGGAACAGTCACCGGATCCGCGTGACGACTATGATAATCCTGCCACTATAGATTTTGAAGATAATTCGCAACAGGAAGCATGAGCTGGAGATGTTTTACCTCGGCTTTCATGCGAACAGTTATCGAACCTGGTTGACGAGAATGGTAATCCTGCCCCACGGAGGAATGTGAAGATGATTCGCAGCAGGAAACAGGACATGGATGCGTTTCTCCGCGGAATGAGTACATTTCTCGGCCTGACGAAATTCAACAGCTGCATGGAATTATCAGAAACCAAGACGCGGGGAATCCGTCTTTTGGAAGTTTTACACAGGTCCAGTCTACATGGATTGTCCACTAACGTCAGAGGAAGACGAAACGGAAGTCAAATGCATTGAAAAGGAACCTCCAATGAGGAATTGAGGGACCGTTGATGTGAAGCCCACATAAGAGCAGTCACATGGAGTTGGCGCTATATCTATCCCGCCACTCTTAATAAAGAAGCCGTCAGGAAAACAGTTGCATGCAACTGACGCTATATCTAGCATGGCGCCCCCAGAAGAGAAGCGAGAGAGAGAGAGAGAGAGAGAGAATTAAGGTTTAACGTCGCGTTCCTGAAGAGAAGCGACTAAGACAGCAGTTGTATGCAGTAGACGCTAAATCTACCATTTCGCCCTTTGAAGAGAAGCGATCAGGACAACAGTCACATACAGTAGACGCTACATCTACCATGGGCCCACCGAAGAGAAGCGACCAAGGCAACAGTCGTAAGCAGTAGAAGTTACATCTATCGTGGCCCCCTATGAAGATAAGTGACCTTGACAACAGTCGCAAGCAGTCCACGCTGCATCTATTATGCTACGCTCAGAAGAGATTCCCTCTTGGCAGCAATGTCATACTTGTACCGCATATTCTACATCTGCCTTGGCATCATCAGAAGGAAAACCCCAGAACACCATAAAACTAATGATACCATCTGGTAGAGCATGTTCCACATAGTTTATGTATCAAACATCGAGATAAAGTTCGGTCGGGTTAAAATAGCCAGTTAGCTTTTTTGTTAACTATTCAGTATAGCGGCCCTGGCGGCGGGACCGGAAACTAATAGTACCAGCTGGTAGAGTATGTTCCACATTCATGTATGAAGTATCCGGCAAAATTCGATAGGGAAAGCAGTCAAATGGGCAGTTAGCTATTTAGTTATCTATTCATAACAGCTCCTTCTGACGGCGGATCGGGAAACTAATGGCGTCATCTGGTAGAGCATGTCCCACATAGTTCCTATACATAGTATAAAGGTGAAAGTCTTTCGGAAAAGGGGTTAAAATGCGGTATAATGACATCGATAAAATAATGACTCCTCTTCGAAAAGCTAACTGCTAACCGCGAACTACCGACCAACTTTTAGAAGGTGGAAATAATCTCCAAGGCATTTGTAAGACTCTCTTTTTGCTGAAATTAAATTTTTCGGGGACACGGAGAGCACAATCTCTTGCCTAAGAAACACCCTTCACCGCCCGACTATTGCCTATGACAGTCCCACCTTTTCGTCGGAAATATTTCCCTTTGGAGCGGCTATGAATCTTGCGGCTGTTATCCCTATGTGATGCGTCTGGATACTATTGTTAGAACATTCAGCCAGTTGTGAATAATTTTAAAAATCCCCATGTTATAGCTCCGTACGCGCATAGACATGAACGTGATCTACTCCCTCAAAACGACATCTTTGAATACTTTAGATCGCATGAATATCAGCATGACTCACCTGGAATAGTTCTGACTCTGCCGACAGACGATTATAATCAAAGCCACAAAACATTATTGCAGACACTTGTCGAACAAGGCTCTATTACCGAACGCCTCCATGCAAAGTTTCTCGCATTCTCTGATAAATGTCGTGTACTGATGACGAAATACGATCATATCGTGCAAGATCTCTGGCGCTACGTTTCGTAACTTGTATCAAATTCCGCTTAACTCGGGGCTAGGGGCCGCTTCATCATTGTGTGTTTTACATCTTCATGGTATACAAATGAACAAACGCAATCATATCGAAACTGCGATACATCATTCTCTAGAAAAAGGACTTGTCATTCATTTGGATAACGGATACTGGTCAACGATAAGGAGTGCATGTAAAGGATATCGTGATGTACTGTCATCGTTGAAAACTTTTTTTCACGTATATTTGAAATTTATGCTAACTGTCATATGAAAAGCTATTTCGATTATTGACGAGGAAATTCTCTTGCGGGCAACGGGTGAATATTGAATGTCAGATCTGACGCCTAGAACATTTACGGCCTTCGGGCGCATATATGACGATCGCTTCTTGGAGAAGTCCACCCCCTCTTGTACCGCTCTTCTATCACGTGCCTTCAATCGCCAAAGTAGCGGAAATGAAAATTAAGAATGGTTAGGCTTTGATTTGTTTTTAAATGAACATTAAATTTCTGATACCTGATTTGCCGACCTGTGAAAGCAAAACAAAAATTATACACTCGAAGTAGGATTTTCGAGTTTTAAATCGTCAGCTGATAAAGTAAAGCGTTGCACGGATGCCACAAACTTTTTCCTATTATCTGGCACCATGTTCATTCTCGATGAGTACAGATTCTTAGGGGGATGCTTACCTTCCAAATGCAAACAGTTGGTCTCCGGGTCTAGATAGTGAAGCTGTTGATGCGGACAGTTCATAACTTTTAAGCATAATCCTCCAGGGTAGCAAACGAACAACGCAGTCTCATTAACAAAATGCAGGAACCGAGGGAGTAATATTGCTTGAACTTTCAACATTGGCATATTACTTTTACAATGACAAAGGATTTCGAATGTTCACTCCATAGGCCTAATTTGTTCAACAGTATTCGGCTCTTGTCCATTACAATGGATTTCTTTGTGAAAGACACAAAGCGCAACTGTGACATTGATAGCTAATCTAGGAAAGTACATTTGTTTCAGGAGATTGTGGGTAGTAGAGCACAATAACCATGCAATTAAATGCGTCCCTTTATGGGCGTGTGAGTCTGCATGTTACACGAAATGTGGAGACAAACCGTGTTCATGTTACGAAGGCTACACTTGGTGTGGTGTTACATAGCTATCCAGACAGGAGAACGTTGTATCATAGATTCAATTTCATTCTCTGGCCTCCTCGTCGAGTGAAATACTGTGATGAACAAATGTTCGATCAGCCAGGTTTTTTTTAGTTGGACCGCCTATAACGTGAATTGCTCAGGTTTTAAGAACAATTATATTCAATATCTGGTTATATGCACAGCATTTTGGCTCATCCTTCCCTTGAAAATGAGCAAAATAGATGGGATTCTTGATATATTTACCATGTAATGAAGAGGATACTTTATTTCATATAAAGCATGTAAAGGGCATATATATAATATATTTTATCAATTGAAAGGAGAGGTAATATTGGAAAGTTGTACTCAGTCCATGATATTTAGTAAATACAATTGAATTTCACAGTGTAGTTAGGGCATGGCACATTGGTTTCATTGATTGGCGTATCATTAAAGATGCCGATATCCTGACTTTTAACGTTTTCGTATTTTTTAGAGCCTGTGAGAGTGGTAACCAATATCCTCTTCCAAGTAACGCTTGGTTTTCTTCATGACTCGCTGCGTCAGATCGCACTTCACTGTTATCAGTAAGTCTGCGTACGCACTGCAGTGTTATTGTACACAACGAGGTCTGTAATAGGACAACCATCATGACACATTTGAATGAAGTATGACCCACAATTCTCGAGTGCGCGTGCGCGTATCACTGGGACGATATGCGGAGCATCTTGTAACACTGGGTAATCCCTATATTCGCGCCACTGTGGAGGATACTTTAGCCTTTCGCTGGGTTTTAAGAAAACTACTGATAACCCAGATGGAACATCGTATCTGGATCTATACCTGTAGATTGATTGGGTCATTCTCTCACGTCGACTCTACGACAAAAGAGACGATTACAATTTTGACATAGATAACTACCCATCTCTGGATAGCCATATTGCAGAAGGACTGCGTATACAATTCTTGCCAGGTAGATGTCAACCTTCGCCACAGAATATCTTTGCAGAAACTTGTTAAATAAGGTTGTTCCACAAAACTCCTTCATTGAAAATTTCTCAAATTCTCTCGAAAATATCGGACACTGACGGCAAAATGCGATCGTAATGTGCAAGACCTCTGACGCTATGTTTCTTAAAGTGTCTAATTCCGCTTAATCATGTGTTTTACATTTTCATTGTGTTCAAAAAAACACATTGAAAACGTGACTGAGATACACACTCTGGAGAGTTATCTGCAAATTCATTTGGAGAACGAATAATGGTCAATGATTTTGATTTCATGTAACGCCCATCATCGTGTCATGACACTATTGAAAATTGTGACTTCTATAGGGAACTATCTTGTGTTTTAATTATTTTTTATTTCATACACATATGGAATCAATTGCGTACACTTCGCAATCCGTAAGATGGCTTGCGAATCGTGTGTCTCCATTATCGCGGAGCGATATCCGGTACTTTACTGGATTCTGTTCGGCCTTCATCCGGCGGAGAACACACTCGAGAAATCTGATAAATTACAGGTTTTCATACCACTTCTGAAACAGATATTGCCTGGACTTACAAAATATATAGTGTAATAACTGCGTGTCTGTGTCCGTCTCCAATTATGGGTGGAATAGATTGAGCTCCGGTATATCATGTAAATGATGACTTGGTATCATGCCAGTATGAGAAGACCCAAAACTCGGTAACAGAATAGGCTCCAGTTGGTAGGTAACGACTTCATGTCAGAATATTATCAACATTAGGATACAACGTATCTGTACCTGTATATCACTCAATGGCGACTCAGTATGGGGAAACGATCACAGCTACATACGATTCAGTACCAGTTCATGATCACGTCTCCATGAGAGTGGTCAAAAGCACGAACGAATCAACTCTGTATTTCCGTCATATATAGGATGTTCTTTATTGATGATGTAGATATATCGAATAAACATATGGTATACACATTTCCTCAGCTTAAGACTCTCACAGGTTATGCCGAGCAGTTGTAATAACGACCTATGCTGCCTACTGCCCGAATGATGGAACCCAGTAGCACTGCTTTATATACTACTAGCATGCACACACATTCACTATATTCATGAGACGGTAAACTTCAAGGCTGTGTATGGCCTTTCCAATTAACTCTGGAATTCGTATATCCAATCACAATTGAAGACAGATAAGAAGCATACGTGTGATGGGAGATAGCTGCTGTATCACAGATTAGCACAAATTATATATATCCAAGATGTAATTTCCAGAAGTAATTCCCAATATTATATGAATATGAAGTAATATTCCACAGTATAAATATCCCAGGTATTCCTTTAAGGCTTATAGGATGATACGTACACGGCTATAGCCAGCCAGCTGTCTGCCATTACTGGGTTCTTGCTCTACTTTTACAGACTCCGGTTGGATTACCACGTGATATGATCAGCCAATCAGAATGACGGAAATGGCCCTATCTCGAAAGGCTGGGCGAAGTTAGAAACAGTGATAACGAATTATAACTGTAAATATAGTTAACCAACATTTGTACAAGAGATTTGCATAGATAATAGTATATAAGGAATTTATTAAATTGGTTATAACTGCTCTAGTTTACTAGAAACGATCTTTAGTTTTTGTCACAAAAACTAGTTCAGGCATAACGTTTACGATCCTCACGCCACAGATTTCGGGGCTCACTTCACATGGCAAAATTCCTATAGCTCATACAATAATCCAGCAAGTGCCAGTAACAATGAACAACTGCAGACGTATTTAAAAAGCATGGAAATAATGTTTTTGATAACAGATTGTCACCTCACAGTCAGAATTGTCCGGAACCAAAGTCAAATTTACCACGGACAAAATCTACAGCAATCGGGTTACCAGTGGTGTTGGCGAAGGCAAAGCTCATTACGAAAAATAGTTCCAAGTGAAGCTTTAGTCCACGACTGAATAACCACGCAATATAACGTAATTATTTTCAGAACTCTTAATTGAGAATACAAGAATAACTAATTTCCATCGAATTCCTCGGGATGGCATGAATTTATGAATGTTAGTTTGACCCAGTTTCCTTCGCTAAACACAACATGGCCGCCCCGAGTGGCGGGCCAGAAAAACACAGTTCTGACACCTCGCAAATGTTGTGTCAGACGATTACAATTCACGATGGATTTACGCTATGGTGATATATAAAATGCAGACAATGTCCGGAAACTCCAGTCTCTGTCCCAGGTAAGTAAATCCCGTCGAAAGTACCTCAACACAAGCTTATTCAGGGTTGTCACACACGTTGGCCACTTCCGGTATGGGATGCCCTGACACAAAACATTCCGGCTTCTAAATTCCATTTATTCAGCGAACTCAAGTTGAAATATATAACAACACGTAGGCTCCTCCCTGTATGGGACGCCTAGTCCATATGGTAAATCCCAAATCCAGAATCACAGTGAAATAACTGGGACAAGATCGGTGAACTTTGCACCAGTGAAAATATGTACACACAAAAAAATAAAGGCATATAGGTCCACGTATATCACACTCTCCCCACCTTATTAACATGATTAAAGGGAATTCTCCGAATTCTCACTGGGAGCATCTGCCTCAAGCCTGAGAGGTACACCTGCCTTGCCTATCAAGTCACACAGGTAATCTGTTGAGGTAGATCGACGCTTATAGCGATCCTCATACATCTCCAATAGTTCCTCAGAAGTGTCCCCTATGCTGCCCAGAGATAACTGTGCCAGTTCCTGGTATCCATAATATCGATGTTTGGCCTCGATTGCTCCCATTTCCTTAGAGCCCGCCCTTAGCTTAGGGGTCTTACCACCTGAAAGGGCCAGCATGTTGTATTTGTCCAGGCGGTAGAGACGGTCACCTCGCTTGGATCCAGTAGCTGCCTCCAGCTGAATTGCCATATATTCGAAGCTGTCATGCTTCTCGGCCGCGTCCCACAGCTTCCAGTTCTTTGGTGGCCATTTGATGTCGCCTAATGGGGAAGGGATACAAACCACTTCCTCCTTATCCCATGTTCTCCTCCCGGGGGGTATGTAGGGCATGGAACCAGTTCGCAGGATATGGGTTGCTCTCGTGTGGAGTCCCTGCACTGGTCGCTTGAAGATGGACCGTTGGGCGTTGATAGCAGTGTTGGACCCCTCAGCATTGGCACCACCATTCGCAACAACTGCATCCACAATTTGGGCATCAGATATTTCCGGTACTGATGACTGTGATGGGGGTCTGAGGTCCGGAGCTAGTGGAGCTGAATTACTGGTCACCTGCGCTTCTGTGTTTTGTACTGTGTCGGTCACCACTAGTTCTACTTGTTTCGTAACAGACAGATCCACAGGGGCATCACCATCAACAAACTGCTCTACCTGTACATACATCACCAGATCCACACTGACCGCTACATCTGCTGACCTTTCCGGTGTGCTCCCAGGAGTGATGTCCTCAGTGATAGGCATGACAAGTCGAGCCGAGGCTGCGTTATTCTCTGGAGGGTCTGGACTGTCAAAGGTTGGGGTGTTCCATTTCACAACTGACATGATGAATTTTCTGTCCAGACCCAGGTTGGCAGCGATGGAAGGAACAGGTGAAGGGCTGCTATAAGTGACATCAGTCCCCACACCAACTGGCCTGGATACTGCTTTCTGCGGGTCCAGTGTGGCAAGCTTCCTCTTAAGGGACTCGAGGCTTCGAGGGTCTTGGTGGACATACCTGGATATTTCGGTCAGGTATGTCGGCTTTCCCTCTTCCGACGGGCACTGCAATACAGCCTGCACATCACTGGGGTCCACCTTTAGGGACAGCAGCTCCAGGTTACCAACGGGGGAAGATTGCACAAGATCATCGTGACAAAAGATGCCACACTCTGGTTCGTAAAGGTCCTCTAGAGGGGACGCCTGGCGGAGCTCTAGAGATGATGCGGGGGCGACCAGTCGACGAGTCTTGGGAGCTGGTTCACCCACTTCCTTACTGGTTTCTCTCTCGCGGCGCTCGGGGTGGAGGGGAGATCGCGCCAGATTCCATCCATCCTCCCACTCTGTCATAGATCTGGACGGTTTTCGGCACTTCCTCATCCAGCGCCGTATGGCAGACCTCGCCTCCACTGATGCTGCTGATTGCCAATCTGGAAGTGGTTTGTTACCATTTAACCGGAGGTAATCTTCTGGGGTCAAGGTGAACCAAAATGTGGACTGGTCATCCAGGAATCCCCTAGGGACATCCCTTAACTGTCGGTGATGTTTAACCTCCACATGATTTCCCAGGTCAGTCATCCGGCGGAAGGTGACCTCACCGGAACAAAAAGGACAGATCACCTGAATTCTTCGATGCATGGATGATGAGAGGTGGGTTCTGAGGGCACTCCAAGTGGGCAGCTTCCCAGAGCATAGCCAGCAATCAAACTGTGACGACATGCTGAAAAACACAAGGGTCTTCGTTAGATTAGCAAACAGGAGAATCTTCCGCAGTAACAGTAGACATTATAGCAAGGCTACCAGGTTCCATCATTGGGCAACAATTGGAATAGGTCGACTGCATGGGCTACCCATTATATCCAGACACCATGGATTGCGAAACCATGGAAGCTGGTTGATATTTCTGCCACCACCTGCACTCCTCAGCCGATACACCTACTGAGCTTTGGGTACCACCGCCAGAAATCTCACAACTGCAGTTGTGTATTTCCACATGAAGCTGGTCTCCAGGGGTGATCAATCCCTGCCTAACTTCATTACTCTACCATGGCCATGGAATTCCGCCACAGGGCTGCTACACTTAGCAACCTTGCAAATATATTGGTACCCTACCACAGGTGCAACTCAGAAATCCCAACCTCCACGCTGCCAAACCTCTTTCTTTGCTACATCTACCTTGCTGTACTCCTGGATGCCTTGTCAACACCCAGTCACCATCTGCCTTTACTGTGATGAGTTACGCCCTGGAGTGCCTTGGTCCTTCAGAGAGTACCACCTGGGTGGGTGGGGACCCTTGTAGATCATCATTTTGTCTATGTGTATAGCTTTAGGTTCCTTTCTGGCTGATTGTTTCACTAAATATGTTATATCATCTATTTTCTGAGTGATAATAAACGGTCCCTTCCACTTAGCAGTGAGCTTGGCACATACCCCGGGTTTTCGAGAAGGGTTGTATAACCAGACTGCTTGCCCTGCCTGTAGTGAACCTTTCTTTGCTTTCAGGTCGTACTGTCTCTTTTGGTAGACTGCACTCTGTTTTAGGTGCTTTCTGGCCATTTCATGTACATTTACGAGTCTGTCCTGCAAGTCTGTTACATATCCATCTGGGTCTACTTCACTATATGTCATAGCTGGCGTCCCTATAACAGCTTGCATAGGCATCACATTCTCTCTACCAAGGACCATGAGATTGGGTGTCTTTTTCGTGCTAGACTGTTTGGAAGCTCTGTACGCCACCATTACTTGGGGCAGGTACTCATCCCAAGATCACTGAGCCTTGTCACAATACATGGTCAGCATCGTCGCAAGAGTACGGTTGTATCTCTCGACATTTCCATTTGCCTGTGGCCTAAAACTAGTTGTTCTGGTTTTATCAATATGCAGGATATTGCACATTTCCTGGAACACCTGGGCCTCGAAATTCGACCCTTGATCGAAGTGTAGTTGCAACGGTGTTCCGAACCGACATACAAATTCATCAACTAATGCCTTAGCTACTGAGGTTGCCGCCTGGTTGGGTAATGGCACTGCTTCTGTCCACTTTGTGAAGCAGTCACATACAACCAAGATGTATCGGTTTCCCCTAGTTGTCACAGGTAGCGGCCCCAAAATATCAAGCGAAAGGTTCTCCGACCAAATACACCTTCATTGGGGCTTTATTTTGCCCTTGGCTGTCTTTCTGGCTGTACACAAGTCGCATTTCCTACAGTATGCTTCAACGTCACTTTTCATACCAGGCCAATAAAACGACTGTTTTTTCTCTCCAGGGTTTTCTCTGTGCCTAAGTGACCAGCTGTTGGCAGGTCGTGATAGAATGTGAAGACATCAGCTCTAAAACTTCCCGGAACGACGAGTTGACTGAAAGATCGGCCATCCTCGAACCATTTACGATGTAGCATGCCCTCAAGCAATTCCAGCCTATCCCAGTGTCGCCATAGAGTTTTCACTTTGGAAGATAAATGAGAAATGTCCTCCCATACTGGTCTTCCAGATCCATCCTCGAGAGCTGCCTTGATCGGTCCTATATTCCCATCTTTCATTTGCTGCAGTTTAATTTCATATGAACTCCACCCGTCAAGCAGAACGCTTCTCAGAGTGCCAGGGGGTGACCCCTTGCTTCTGGTTGTGACCCTCACAGCCTCAGTTGGGCCATCCTTCGGTGCATCATTAATCTCCTCTTCATTGTTCTGCTGCTGATGTCTGCACACTTTACATGGGTATCTCGATAGAGCATCTGCGTTTGCATGGCTACGCCCTGCACTATGAACAACTTCCAAATGGTACGTCCCTAGTTCCTGCAACCAGCGAGCCACTTGTCCTGTGGGGTTCTTCAGGCTTCTTAACCAGCTGACTGCTGCATTATCAGTACGCACTGTGACCTTTTGCCCATAGAGATAAGAGTGAAAATGCCTCAATGTTAGAACTACGGCCAGGAGTTCCTTTCGCGTAGTGCAGTACGAGCACACGTGCTTGTTGAGAGATTTGCTCATGTATGCGAGAACTTTTTCTTCACCATTCTGTACTTAGGACTGCGCCTACTGCCTTATCACTAGCATCGGTGTCGAGGATAAACTGCATTCCGGGTAGAGGATAGCTCAGAATAGGAGGGGAGGATAGTGCCCTCTTCAGTTCTTCGAATGCTGCCTGACGTTCTTCAGTCCACTGGAATTTCACACCTTTTTCTGCCAGTTTATGTAATGGCCTGGCAATTGCTGCAAATCCCTTCACGTAACGACGATAGTAGGAACATAATCCAATGAAACTTCTGACCTCCCTTACATTTTGTGGTGCTGGCCAGTCCTGTACAGCAGATACCTTTTCCGGGTCTGTGCGCACCCCAGATTCTTCCACTATATGTCCTAAGAATTTCACCTGCTGTTGGCAAAATATACATTTAGACGGCTTCAGTTTCAGGTTAGCTTCCCAAAGTCTATCGAAGACATGTTCAAGTCTCTTTAAACCCTGACTGAACGTAGACGCTGGCACAATGATATCGTCAATGTACAGCAAGCACACCTCCCACTGGAGACCCCTCAAGACGTCCTCCATGAGCTGTTCGAAGGTCGACGGGGCATTAACGAGCCCAAATGCCAAAACTGTGAATTGATATAGGCCAAAACTGGTGGCAAAGGCTGTTTTTTCCTTGTCTTCTTCAGCACCCGCAATTTGCCAAAACCAGGAATTCAGGTCCATACAATTAAACCAACGTGCACCTGCAAGAGCATCAAGACAGTCATCTACCCGAGGAATTGGATAGGCGTTCTTCTCGGTAACGTCATTCAGCTTTCGATAGTCCAAACAAAATCGTGTGGACCCATCTTTCTTCTTGCATAACACAATAGGTGATGCCCAGGCGCTGCTTGATGGTTCAATGACACCCATCTCCAACATACGCTTTATCTCCTC
>JAVTVY010053265.1:0-25428 GCA_036873755.1 Hanleya hanleyi | reverse complement strand
AATATAACCACCGACCTCGGTACTCCTCACTTTCCGAGCAGGTTTTTATCATGTCAAACAAGTTCATGTAAAATTTTTATCCCACCCACCCACCCCTTTTTATATTTTAATGGTTTTTTTTTTCTTTCTTCTTTTTTCTTTTTTTTCAGGGGTGGGTAAATTGGAGGCCAGGTCAGCATTATGGCCTACATGTACATGTGCCTTTCTACCTAGTCAAGTTGGTCACATAAGACATCTTCTAGTTCACCTTTACGATTTTCATGATTCGAAATTTCACCTTGTATTCCTTAGTGACCATGCACATGTGTGGCACATAGTGCTCGCCGGGCCTGCCAATAACCCCAAACATTTATATATGACCGCTTCATCATTTAATCTTAACAATATGTATTATTATAATAAATAATATTATCTTAAAAGGTTTTGTGTTTGTTCTTGCCCAATTTGGCTAATTGGATACATTCAAGCATATATCACAAAATCAGAAATTAATATAAAGAAAAAGGGGCATAACTCTTTAAACTATGGGCCGTTCCGGTCACTCTATCTCAAACAGTTCTGCCTAAAATGTGGTACCAGACAGACGGACATACAAAGTCAAAGCGAGATCATTCCATTTGTTCTTTGGTACAACAGAAGAAGATGTGAGCCTGTAGAAATTAATATTACTGATTTGTGAAACAAGGGAAATAACTTTCAATGACTTTGATTCTGGAGTAGAACTTTAGAGTTAGTTCCCTTGGTATGTAGACCTTTGTACCGGAAGTATACCAACATGTGCTTTGACAACAACAACAGCAGCTGTACTGGCTGAAGATGTTTGGTAAACAGAGAGGAATATCACTGCACATCTTAGTTGTACAGATCCAATATGATCACAAGTGATGAGCTGGCGTGATCTATCATTGTTGTTCACAACTGCCCCTTGGACATTGCTTCATTAATTGACCTGCCTTCAGACCTATGAATGGATTCGGGTGGAGTTGATTATCACAGCCGGTTAGTTTTATCTTGTTACCTTGACATTAGAGTTGTGATTATATTATACTGAATAGGTTTGCATTCATCATTCATGTATGCATTCACCATTCCCATATGTGTTTCTTTTATAATTATTATATCCACTATGTACCATTTACCATTACACATGTATACTGTGTATCAGCTTGTTAGACATTTAGATTACTGCATGGGTCTTAGTTATGTTATAGTATTTAGTTTTTATACATACATGTATACATTATAATTGTTAGTTTCTGGCCTGGAGAGGTTGGTCTTCTGACCATCATATTGTTATCAACATCCTAACAATTCGTCGATAACTCATACTTAATTGTATTGTGGGTGAAAATACCCAGTGATAGTTCGAACATTGTATTGGTGCTACTATAGATTTGTACGGTAAGCCAGTTTGTATTCTTTTTGTGAAGTATGTATGGAGGACTGTTGGGGCCATCTACATGTTGGCTATAGATTCTGTTACCAAGCTATGAAGTGGATGTTATTATATATCAATATATTCTCCAGATTTATTGCAATTGTTAGCAGGTCTAATGTTCGGTATCTTATACTCATTATTAAAATAACTGTTTTCATGTCTTTACAGAGGATGTAAACATATTGGGTAGAGCTGTTCACCACAGCCATACCTCTGATTGATCACCGTTGTATTACGTAAGGTTAAGGCTCAATGCCAGCATATAGTAACAACTACATTATGTTCAATATCAGCAGTTGTCAATCGGCACTCTCCTGTTAGGTGCTAATAAAAGTCATCTAATGTTAAATTGAAATCAAGTTTCCGTTTCCTTTGTTGTTATGGTATTGTTAGGTCACCTTACATCTTTTTGGTGTCAGAAGTGGGATAGATTTAGCAACGGTGATCAATTATGTATGAGCTGTGGTAGAAGAAGATGAGGAAGCCATCCACGTTACTCTGTCATCCCCATCCTGACGTGTGACAGATTTCGCTACAGACATCTACATGTGATTCACAGACGTGGACTGGCATGCCTCTATGGAATGAAGTTCAAAGACGCTGATTTGCAGTTTATGGACTATGGTACAAGGCCAGAGGTTTGAAGCGTTCTGTTACTGTTAATGTGTTCTATGTTAATGTAATAAGCGGCAAAGTATACACTCTGTATCACGAGAACTAGCACACTGTATTAATCTTGTCCATAAATATGGCTGATGAGATAACAACAGAACAATTGGAGACCCTCAAGTCACAGCTGGAACAGCTAGAACTTGAGAAAGCAAGGAACCAGGACACCATACGGCAATTGCAAGAAGAGAGATGCTTCTGGAAGGGGGCAAGGTACCCAACAGACAGTAAAGGTGGTCCTTCCACGGGAGAGAAAGTTAAGACATTTTTCTGGCGACACATCGGTGGAAGAATGGATCGAGGACGCCAAGGTCGCAGTCAGAGTACAATCTCTATCTGGCAGTGAAGCAGTCGACTTCCTCAAGGTACATCTAGATGGCCCAGCTAGGGTAGAGATGCGGTGTCGTCCAAACAACAACACGGATGACATATATAATGCATTGAGGGAGGTCTTTGGTGAGCGATACTCTGCTTCCCAACTTTTGAGGGCATTTTACGATCGGGAGCAGGGGGAATCAGAGTCCCTGTCTGAATTTTCTCACGCACTGGTAAAACTCATTGCGCGGCTCAGCAGAGTGGATGTCCGACGCGTTGCAGAACGTGACGTGATGCTGCGTGAGCAATTTGCAGAGGGGGTCCGCGACTCAAGACTGCGATGGGAATTGCGAAAGCAAGTCTCAGATCACCCATCCAGCACATTCCTGGATGTCAGGGAGACCGCCCTTAGATATTCTGTGGAGATCACGAAGGACAGCAAAGGCCGGGCCCGGGCAAAGTTGGGCGAAAGGGAGCCACGAAACTTCCAGCAAGATGACTTGGGCGCTGAGGGGTACTGTGGGGAAACACTCCAAACTACTTCATTCCTGGAGGTAATGGCTCGACAAAACGAGCTTTTAGAGCAGCTATGCCAGCAGCAGAAGTCCCTAACACGACAGATAGAATCTAAAGGTGATCACCTTACAAACCAGCGTTCCGCAACAGCCCCTTCTAATGGAAAATCCATGGTAACCTGCTTTTTCTGTGAAAAATTTGGTCACATGAAAGCTGAGTGTCGCTCCTACAAGAAATGGCTAGAGCGCCGTCAACAAAAAGAGACCCAGTCGGCAACTAGTGCAGAAGAGTTCATCCCGTTAAACTTGTAGGCCCTACTGCTATGAGCGAAGCAGTGGGGCAAGGGGAATCGAACAGCTCTAATGAGTGTGAAGAATGGTTTAGTAGGACAGTAGGGGGGGTCCCAGCAGTTGTTGCCAAGTTTTGTGGTGTTCCAGTACAGTGTCTAATAGACTGGGACTATGGTCACAACGGTGACTGAAAGTTTCTTCAATCATCACCTTCGGGCAAAGCTGGGGGATCCCAGTCAAGAGAACAACTGGCTCACACTTAGGGCTGCTAATAACACGGAAATCCCTTATGTTGGATATGTTGAGTTGGATGTGGAAGTGGATGGACATGTGAGTCGAAAACGTGGAGTGCTTGTCAAGGATACACCAAATGATCACAGGAAGAAGCTACTTCCTGGACTCCTCGGAACTAATGTACTTCGCGCATTACCAAGGTATGCAGGTCTCTTTCCTGTCCAGAATCCACAGTCCTCCTGTGGTTTTGTGCGTATTGCTGGTTTAGAGGATGTGGTAATTCCTGCAGAGTGTGAGTGTGACATTTGGGCTGTCGGTAAGCCATCTGGACCTTGTGCAATTGTTGAGCCACTGTCCTCGCCACTTCCCGGAAATGTGCAAGTGATGCGCACACTAGTGGGCTCAAGTGGTTCTTTTTATGTGAAAGTCTCAAACTTCAGTAAAATTCCTGTAACCCTTAGTGCTAGATGTAGAATAGGACCAATTCGACCAGTAGAGGTTGAGAATGAATCTCTTAGTGTGGATGTTTCAAGTAGTGAAATACTGGTCACAAGGCATGATCTCAGAGAAACTGTGTATTCAAATAGACAACATGTGTCACCAGTGCCAGTGGAGAGTACAGCTCTGCCATCCGGACTAGACCTATCGGGGTTTCGTGGCACAACAGAAGAGCGGAAACGAGTAGAAGCTCTGTTTACCCAGTATGCAGATGTCTTTGCTGCGGACGAGGATGATTTGGGTCATACCGACGTCGTAAAACATGCTATTCCAACAACTGATAATAGCCCTGTAAAACAGCCATACAGACGTATTCCACCCAATCAGATGGCTGAAATCAAGGACCATCTGCAGCAAATGTTAAGGAAAGGGATCATCCGGCCCAGTACAAGTGAGTACTCCAGCCCGGTCGTGCTGGGCAGGAAGAAATCGGGTGACCTACGAATATGCATTGATTATCGTTTGTTGAATTCCCGTACTCGGAAAGATGCCTATCCACTTCCACGCATCGAAGAGTCGATGGATGCCATATCAGGAGCCAAGATATTCTCTACCATGGACATGCGATCGGCCTACCACCAGGTGGAAGTGGAGGACAGTGACAAAAGGAAAACGGCATTCACCACACCGATTGGTCTTTAAGAGTATAATCGTATGCCATTTGGGCTCTGTAACGCCCCGGCAATGTACCAGCGCCTCATGCATCAAGTCCTGAGAGACCAGCTGTTTGACTCTGTCCTTGTATATTTGGATGATCTTCTCTGTTATTCTGGAACTGTTGATGAGCATCTACAGCGCCTGGAGATCATTTTCCAAAAGCTTCAAATGTATGGCCTGAAATTGGAACTGAAAAAGTGCAACTTTTTCCAGCAAGAGGTAACCTATCTCGGACACAAGATTTCGGGCGACGGAATTCGGACTGACCCGGAGAAAATAGCAGTTGTCGCCAATTGGCCAACACCAAGTCCCGTGAAGGAGCTACGTTCATTTCTTGGTTTCGCCAGTTACTATCGTCGTTTCGTTAAGGATTTCACCAAGACAGCAGCTCCACTACATAAGGTAGTTTCAGAGTGTACGAGAGAGGAGCAGGTTACAGGATCGAAGAAGTTTCGCAAACGACAAAGGCCATTGGGATCTAGATGGAGTCAGTTGTGTCAAGACGCATTTCAGGCACTGAAGAATGCCCTCACACAGTCCCCCATATTGGGCTTTGCAGATTACTCTCTACCGTTCATCGTGGAAACTGACGCATCCAATCAGGGTCTAGGGGCAGTACTGTCACAGAAGCAGGAAGGCCTACTGCGTGTTATTGCCTATGCTAGTCGTGGACTGAGAGGTGCAGAAAGACACATGGAGAATTATAGTAGCCAGAAGCTTAAACTTCTTGCCCTCAAGTGGGCAGTGACCGAGAAGTTCAGAGACTACCTACTCGGATCCCGATTCACCATCTTCACGGATAACAATCCGCTTACCTATCTCCAGACAAAATCCAAACTCCCAGCTGTAGAACAACGATGGGCTGCAGCACTAGCATCTTTCGATTTCGATATCAAATACCGGCCGGGACGTCACAATGCCAATGCTGATGCATTATCCCGATTGGATTTGAGCAGTGACGCAGTATCCTGTGAATTGGCCTTCAGGGTTGAGTCTACATTGGTCCCTCCTGAAATTAGAGCTTGGTGTGAGGAACAGGCGAGGTCGAATGTGGATGAAAACCAACAAAATGTGTGGTCAAGTGCTATAACCACATTCCCTGTCCTAGGCGATGACAGGCTGGCAGAGCTACAAGGGAAGGATGCCGGCATTAGCCTTCTACTACACCACTGGAACCTAAAACGGAGGCCATATAAAGAAGAAAGAGCCCAGATGACCAAGGAGACGCTGCTTTGGTTCAGGCAATGGGACAGGCTGGTCATGCGGGATGGGGTCCTTTACCGGAACATCACCGACCAAAACCATGGGCATATCTCTCAACTTCTGGTTCCTCAATGTCTCAGGGATAAGATTCTGGAGAACCTTCATGACAACATGGGCCACCAAGGCGTGGAACGGACTGAAGGACTCCTGCGATCTCGATACTACTGGCCAGGGGTTCATCAGTGCATCCTGGCATGGATCGATCAGTGCACTCGCTGTACTTTGGCAAGGATGCCACATGTTCCAGTGCAGACACCGATGGGACAGATAAAGGCGACGAGACCTTTGGAAGTGCTTGCGATAGACTTCACGAAACTGGAACTGTCCTCCAATGGCTTGGAGGATGTATTAGTAATGACTGATGTTTTCACCAAATTCACAGTGGTATCTGCCACACGTAATCAGACCGCAGAGACAGTGGCGAGGGTACTGGTGAATGAATGGTTCCTTCGTTACGGAGCACCTCAACGAATCCACAGTGATCAAGGTAGAAACTTTGAATCTGATCTCATTGCCGCCCTCTGCAGACTGTACAACATCACGAAATCGCGAACCACACCATATCATCCTCAGGGCAACGGGCAGTGTGAAAGATTCAACAGGACACTCCATGACCTCTTACGTACCTTGCCCAAACAAAAGAAAAGAAGATGGCATGAACATCTGAACGAGGTTGTACACGCTTACAACGCAACTCCACATTCAGTGACTGGGCTCTCACCTTTCTTCCTCATGTTCGGTAGGGATCCCAAGCTACCCATCGACTTGTGTTTCGGCTCTCAGTCAAATAGGCCTGAAGACCATTCAGAGGATTGGGTGTCACATCACCAGGAGAGGCTCCAACATGCCTATGCTTTGGCCAATGACAAGTTTGATCAGGCAGCCAAAGCACGGAAGAAGACCTTCGACAAAAGAGCAAAAGAAGCGCCTCTAGACTTGGGCACTAGGGTCTGTCTACGGAACCGTGTACGTGGGCGCAACAAAATGCAAGATTCTTGGGGGGAGCGGGTGTATAAGATCATCAAGAAACAGGGGGCAAATGATGTGTATGAAGTGGAGCCTGCCGATGGGTTTGGCCCATCACGGACAGTGAATCGTGCTGGACTCCGTTTGTGCACTCAACCACTGCCGCCGCCTAAGTTTATTCGGAAGGCTGAACCAACAACTCGACGCCCTCCCAAACCAGTAACAGACACTTCGGATTCAGACTCTTCAGATGACTACTATCGCGAATGGACATTTCGGGCACCACGGCGCGTTCCTGATCTGGTGCATGACCAAACGAATCGTGATGATAGCGAGTCTGAATCGTCGCCACCAGTTCTAAGGAGAAGCACACGCAGGACTGCTGGAAGACATAGGAATCCTCACCATGAGCCTCAGTCGGTGTGGGACATTTAAATCGTGCAGTCTTTGATCCGTCCAAGATTTAGTTTGTTCTGTATTTGTCCGAGGACGAGACAAATGAATGTGGGCGTGGATGTGAGCCTGTAGAAATTAATATTACTGTTTTGTGAAACAAGGGAAATAACTTTCAATGACTTTGATTCTGGAGTAGAACTTTAGAGTTAGTTCCCTTGGTATGTAGACCTTTGTACCGGAAGTATACCAACATGTGCTTTGACAACAACAACAGCAGCTGTACTGGCTGAAGATGTTTGGTAAACAGAGAGGAATATCACTGCACATCTTAGTTGTACAGATCCAATATGATCACAAGTGATGAGCTGGCGTGATCTATCATTGTTGTTCACAACTGCCCCTTGGACATTGCTTCATTAATTGACCTGCCTTCAGACCTATGAATGGATTCGGGTGGAGTTGATTATCACAGCCGGTTAGTTTTATCTTGTTACCTTGACATTAGAGTTGTGATTATATTATACTGAATAGGTTTGCATTCATCATTCATGTATGCATTCACCATTCCCATATGTGTTTCTTTTATAATTATTATATCCACTATGTACCATTTACCATTACACATGTACACTGTGTATCATCTTGTTAGACATTTAGATTACTGCATGGGTCTTAGTTATGTTATAGTATTTAGTTTTTATACATACATGTATACATTATAATTGTTAGTTTCTGGCCTGGAGAGGTTGGTCTTCTGACCATCATATTGTTATCAACATCCTAACAATTCGTCGATAACTCATACTTAATTGTATTGTGGGTGAAAATACCCAGTGATAGTTCGAACATTGTATTGGTGCTACTATAGATTTGTACGGTAAGCCAGTTTGTATTCTTTTTGTGAAGTATGTATGGAGGACTGTTGGGGCCATCTACATGTTGGCTATAGATTCTGTTACCAAGCTATGAAGTGGATGTTATTATATATCAATATATTCTCCAGATTTATTGCAATTGTTAGCAGGTCTAATGTTCGGTATCTTATACTCATTATTAAAATAACTGTTTTCATGTCTTTACAGAGGATGTAAACATATTGGGTAGAGCTGTTCACCACAGCCATACCTCTGATTGATCACCGTTGTATTACGTAAGGTTAAGGCTCAATGCCAGCATATAGTAACAACTACATTATGTTCAATATCAGCAGTTGTCAATCGGCACTCTCCTGTTAGGTGCTAATAAAAGTCATCTAATGTTAAATTGAAATCAAGTTTCCGTTTCCTTTGTTGTTATGGTATTGTTAGGTCACCTTACATCTTTTTGGTGTCAGAAGTGGGATAGATTTAGCAACGGTGATCAATTATGTATGAGCTGTGGTAGAAGAAGATGAGGAAGCCATCCACGTTACTCTGTCATCCCCATCCTGACGTGTGACAGATTTCGCTACAGACATCTACATGTGATTCACAGACGTGGACTGGCATGCCTCTATGGAATGAAGTTCAAAGACGCTGATTTGCAGTTTATGGACTATGGTACAAGGCCAGAGGTTTGAAGCGTTCTGTTACTGTTAATGTGTTCTATGTTAATGTAATAAGCGGCAAAGTATACACTCTGTATCACGAGAACTAGCACACTGTATTAATCTTGTCCATAAATATGGCTGATGAGATAACAACAGAACAATTGGAGACCCTCAAGTCACAGCTGGAACAGCTAGAACTTGAGAAAGCAAGGAACCAGGACACCATACGGCAATTGCAAGAAGAGAGATGCTTCTGGAAGGGGGCAAGGTGCCCAACAGACAGTAAAGGTGGTCCTTCCACGGGAGAGAAAGTTAAGACATTTTTCTGGCGACACATCGGTGGAAGAATGGATCGAGGACGCCAAGGTCGCAGTCAGAGTACAATCTCTATCTGGCAGTGAAGCAGTCGACTCCCTCAAGGTACATCTAGATGGCCCAGCTAGGGTAGAGATGCGGTGTCGTCCAAACAACAACACGGATGACATATATAATGCATTGAGGGAGGTCTTTGGTGAGCGATACTCTGCTTCCCAACTTTTGAGGGCATTTTACGATCGGGAGCAGGGGGAATCAGAGTCCCTGTCTGAATTTTCTCACGCACTGGTAAAACTCATTGCGCGGCTCAGCAGAGTGGATGTCCGACGCGTTGCAGAACGTGACGTGATGCTGCGTGAGCAATTTGCAGAGGGGGTCCGCGACTCAAGACTGCGATGGGAATTGCGAAAGCAAGTCTCAGATCACCCATCCAGCACATTCCTGGATGTCAGGAAGACCGCCCTTAGATATTCTGTGGAGATCACGAAGGACAGCAAAGGCCGGGCCCGGGCAAAGTTGGGCGAAAGGGAGCCACGAAACTTCCAGCAAGATGACTTGGGCGCTGAGGGGTACTGTGGGGAAACACTCCAAACTACTTCATTCCTGGAGGTAATGGCTCGACAAAACGAGCTTTTAGAGCAGCTATGCCAGCAGCAGAAGTCCCTAACACGACAGATAGAATCTAAAGGTGATCACCTTACAAACCAGCGTTCCGCAACAGCCCCTTCTAATGGAAAATCCATGGTAACCTGCTTTTTCTGTGAAAAATTTGGTCACATGAAAGCTGAGTGTCGCTCCTACAAGAAATGGCTAGAGCGCCGTCAACAAAAAGAGACCCAGTCGGCAACTAGTGCAGAAGAGTTCATCCCGTTAAACTTGTAGGCCCTACTGCTATGAGCGAAGCAGTGGGGCAAGGGGAATCGAACAGCTCTAATGAGTGTGAAGAATGGTTTAGTAGGACAGTAGGGGGGGTCCCAGCAGTTGTTGCCAAGTTTTGTGGTATTCCAGTACAGTGTCTAATAGACACTGGGTCTATGGTCACAACGGTGACTGAAAGTTTCTTCAATCATCACCTTCGGGCAAAGCTGGGGGATCCCAGTCAAGAGAACAACTGGCTCACACTTAGGGCTGCTAATAACACGGAAATCCCTTATGTTGAGTTGGATGTGGAAGTGGATGGACATGTGAGTCGAAAACGTGGAGTGCTTGTCGTCAAGGATACACCAAATGATCACAGGAAGAAGCTACTTCCTGGACTCCTCGGAACTAATGTACTTCGCGCATTACCTAGGTATGCAGGTCTCTTTCCTGTCCAGAATCCACAGTCCTCCTGTGGTTTTGTGCGTATTGCTGGTTTAGAGGATGTGGTAATTCCTGCAGAGTGTGAGTGTGACATTTGGGCTGTCGGTAAGCCATCTGGACCTTGTGCAATTGTTGAGCCACTGTCCTCGCCACTTCCCGGAAATATGCAAGTGATGCGCACACTAGTGGACTCAAGTGGTTCTTTTTATGTGAAAGTCTCAAACTTCAGTAAAGTTCCTGTAACCCTTAGTGCTAGATGTAGAATAGGACCAATTCGACCAGTAGAGGTTGAGAATGAATCTCTTAGTGTGGATGTTTCAAGTAGTGAAATACTGGTCACAAGGCATGATCTCAGAGAAACTGTGTATTCAAATAGACAACATGTGTCACCAGTGCCAGTGGAGAGTACAGCTCTGCCATCCGGACTAGACCTATCGGGGTTTCGTGGCACAACAGAAGAGCGGAAACGAGTAGAAGCTCTGTTTACCCAGTATGCAGATGTCTTTGCTGCGGACGAGGATGATTTGGGTCATACCGACGTCGTAAAACATGCTATTCCAACAACTGATAATAGCCCTGTAAAACAGCCATACAGACGTATTCCACCCAATCAGATGGCTGAAATCAAGGACCATCTGCAGCAAATGTTAAGGAAAGGGATCATCCGGCCCAGTACAAGTGAGTACTCCAGCCCGGTCGTGCTGGTCAGGAAGAAATCGGGTGACCTACGAATATGCATTGATTATCGTTTGTTGAATTCCCGTACTCGGAAAGATGCCTATCCACTTCCACGCATCGAAGAGTCGATGGATGCCATATCAGGAGCCAAGATATTCTCTACCATGGACATGCGATCGGCCTACCACCAGGTGGAAGTGGAGGACAGTGACAAAAGGAAAACGGCATTCACCACACCGATTGGTCTTTAAGAGTATAATCGTATGCCATTTGGGCTCTGTAACGCCCCGGCAACGTACCAGCGCCTCATGCATCACGTCCTGAGAGACCAGCTGTTTGACTCTGTCCTTGTATATTTGGATGATCTTCTCTGTTATTCTAGAACAGCGCCTGGAGATCATTTTCCAAAAGCTGCAAATGTATGGCCTGAAATTGGAACTGAAAAAGTGCAACTTTTTCCAGCAAGAGGTAACCTATCTCGGACACAAGATTTCGGGCGACGGAATTCGGACTGACCCGGAAAAAATAGCAGTTGTCGCCAATTGGCCAACACCAAGTACCGTGAAGGAGCTACGTTCATTTCTTGGTTTCGCCAGTTACTATCGTCGTTTCGTTAAGGATTTCGCCAAGACAGCAGCTCCACTACATAAGGTAGTTTCAGAGTGTACGAGAGAGGAGCAGGTTACAGGATCGAAGAAGTTTCGCAAACGACAAAGGCCATTGGGATCTAGATGGAGTCAGTTGTGTCAAGACGCATTTCAGGCACTGAAGAATGCTCTCACACAGTCCCCCATATTGGGCTTTGCAGATTACTCTCTACCTTTCATCGTGGAAACCGACGCATCCAATCAGGGTCTAGGGGCAGTACTGTCACAGAAGCAGGAAGGCCTACTGCGTGTTATTGCCTATGCTAGTCGTGGACTGAGAGGTGCAGGAAGACACATGGAGAATTATAGTAGCCAGAAGCTTGAACTTCTTGCCCTCAAGTGGGCAGTGACCGAGAAGTTCAGAGACTACCTACTCGGATCCCGATTCACCATCTTCACGGATAACAATCCGCTTACCTATCTCCAGACAAAATCCAAACTCCCAGCTGTAGAACAACGATGGGCTGCAGCACTAGCATCTTTCGATTTCGATATCAAATACCGGCCGGGACGTCACAATGCCAATGCTGATGCATTATCCCGATTGGATTTGAGCAGTGACGCAGTATCCTGTGAATTGGCCTTCAGGGTTGAGTCTACATTGGTCCCTCCTGAAATTAGAGCTTGGTGTGAGGAACAGGCGAGGTCGAATGTGGATGAAAACCAACAAAATGTGTGGTCAAGTGCTATAACCACATTTCCTGTCCTAGGCGATGACAGGCTGGCAGAGCTACAAGGGAAGGATGCCGGCATTAGCCTTCTACTACACCACTGGAACCTAAAACGGAGGCCATATAAAGAAGAAAGAGCCCAGATGACCAAGGAGACGCTGCTTTGGTTCAGGCAATGGGACAGGCTGGTCATGCGGGATGGGGTCCTTTACCGGAACATCACCGACCAAAACCATGGGCATATCACTCAACTTCTGGTTCCTCAATGTCTCAGGGATAAGATTCTGGAGAACCTTCATGACAACATGGGCCACCAAGGCGTGGAACGGACTGAAGGACTCCTGCGATCTCGATACTACTGGCCCGGGGTTCATCAGTGCATCCTGGCATGGATCGATCAGTGCACTCGCTGTACTTTGGCAAGGATGCCACATGTTCCAGTGCAGACACCGATGGGACAGATAAAGGCGACGAGACCTTTGGAAGTGCTTGCGATAGACTTTACGAAACTGGAACTGTCCTCCAATGGCTTGGAGGATGTATTAGTAATGACTGATGTTTTCACCAAATTCACAGTGGTATCTGCCACACGTAATCAGACCGCAGAGACAGTGGCGAGGGTACTGGTGAATGAATGGTTCCTTCGTTACGGAGCACCTCAACGAATCCACAGCGATCAAGGTAGAAACTTTGAATCTGATCTCATTGCCGCCCTCTGCAGACTGTACAACATCACGAAATCGCGAACCACACCATATCATCCTCAGGGCAACGGGCAGTGTGAAAGATTCAACAGGACACTCCATGACCTCTTACGTACCTTGCCCAAACAAAAGAAAAGAAGATGGCATGAACATCTGAATGAGGTTGTACACGCTTACAACGCAACTCCACATTCAGTGACTGGGCTCTCACCTTTCTTCCTCATGTTCGGTAGGGATCCCAAGCTACCCATCGACTTGTGTTTCGGCTCTCAGTCAAATAGGCCTGAAGACCATTCAGAGGATTGGGTGTCACATCACCAGGAGAGGCTCCAACATGCCTATGCTTTGGCCAATGACAAGTTTGATCAGGCAGCCAAAGCACGGAAGAAGACCTTCGACAAAAGAGCAAAAGAAGCGCCTCTAGACTTGGGCACTAGGGTCTATCTACGGAACCGTGTACGTGGGCGCAACAAAATGCAAGATTCTTGGGGGAGCGGGTGTATAAGATCATCAGGAAACAGGGGGCAAATGATGTGTATGAAGTGGAGCCTGCCGATGGGTTTGGCCCATCACGGACAGTGAATCGTGCTGGACTCCGTTTGTGCACTCAACCACTGCCGCCGCCTAAGTTTATTCGGAAGGCTGAACCAACAACTCGACGCCCTCCCAAACCAGTAACAGACACTTCGGATTCAGACTCTTCAGATGACTACTATCGCGAATGGACATTTCGGGCACCACGGCGCGTTCCTGATCTGGTGCATGACCAAACGAATCGTGATGATAGCGAGTCTGAACCGTCGCCACCAGTTCTAAGGAGAAGCACACGCAGGACTGCTGGAAGACATAGGAATCCTCACCACGAGCCTCAGTCGGTGTGGGACATTTAAATCGTGCAGTCTTTGATCCGTCCAAGATTTAGTTTGTTCTGTATTTGTCCGAGGACGAGACAAATGAATGTGGGCGTGGATGTGAGCCTGTAGAAATTAATATTACTGTTTTGTGAAACAAGGGAAATAACTTTCAATGACTTTGATTCTGGAGTAGAACTTTAGAGTTAGTCCCCTTGGTATGTAGACCTTTGTACCGGAAGTATACCAACATGTGCTTTTGACAACAACAACAGCAGCTGTACTGGCTGAAGATGTTTGGTAAATATCATCCTGCACATCTTAGTTGTACAGATCCAATATGATCACAAGTGATGAGCTGGCGTGATCTATCATTGTTGTTCACAACTGCCCCTTGGACATTGCTTCATTAATTGACCTGCCTTCAGACCTGTGAATGGATTCGGGTGGAGTTGATTATCACAGCCGAGGATGTAAACATATTGGGTAGAGCTGTTCACCACAGCCATACCTCTGATTGATCACCGTTATATTATGTAAGGTTAAGGCTCAATGCCAGAATATAGTGACAACTACATTATGTTCAATATCATCAGTTGTCAATCGACACTCTCCTGGTAGTTGCTAATAAAAGTCATCTAATGTTCAATTCAAATCAAGTTTCCGTTTCCTTTGTTGTTATGGTATTGTTAGGTCACCTTACACCAGGGACACCCATCAAAGTGCCACAAAATATATCATATAGGCCTATGTCGACCGCCTTCAGGTGGAAGGGATTATCATGTCCGTACAATTTTATATAGAGTGGGCTAGACTCCCATGGTCTCAACGTCTTAGAGCCATGACGCTGACAGATGAGAGAATGGATGACTAACAACAACAAAGAGTGTGTGTTTCACATTTTATTCTCACCTTCATCACATCATAACCTAGCTAAATAATATATAGCCCTCCCGAGTATGAGGGCTATAGGTCGGCCCCAGTCACCTCAAGCGAGGGTTTTAGATAATTTTATTACGAATCACCCACCTCTGAAACTTCCGTACATCTAATCTCTATCCCTTCCTGCGCACTATTTTAAAATCTTGCGCACTATTGTGAAATAGTGACGCATATATCGCCGTCTGAATTTTCCAGTCGAAAACTTCAACTCTCTACGCGCCATGTTGGTGACGTCACGCAAAATGTGTATATGGGCCATTTGCAATTGAACATGGCGCGCGAAGTGAAAGTCGTCGACTGGAAAATTCAAACGGCGATATATTCGTTACTATTTCACAATAGTGCGCAAGATTTTAAAATAGTGCGCAGGAGGGGATAGAGATTAGATGTACGGCAGTTTCAGAGGTGGGTGATTCGTAATAAAATTATCTAAAACCCTCGCTGGAGGTGACTGGGGCCGACCTATAGCCCTCATACTCGGGAGGGCTATATATTATTTAGCTAATCATAACCAACATAGGGGCGTCGCGTTGGGTGTGTATACAATTCATTTATCCGTGTTCTTGTCTGCATATCAGGCACATCTTCGGCTGCTCTGTACAACCAGAAGCCGCCATTTGTTGGATTTATCTTCGGACATTCTCAGTTGCTCTTGTTCAAGCAGAAGCGGCAATTTGCTTTTGTGTCAATCTTCGGCCATGTTCGCTCTTGTCCGTTTGACCTATCCCTAAGCGTCTTCGGACTGTCCAGGATATTGTAACGACAATAGGTCCTGGAACAGCTGTTTGCGCATTTTGTCCGCAGTTTCCAGGGCCTCCGCGATAGACTCATATCATCTTCCAAATTCACGCTTGGTCTTCATGATTATACTTAGCCACCGAAAATGAACCAACTTCTCCGACACCACCGTACGCTACAGCGGGAAACAGGTCGATTAAATAC
The DNA here is from genome assembly GCA_036873755.1 of Hanleya hanleyi. Taxonomy (NCBI): domain Eukaryota; kingdom Metazoa; phylum Mollusca; class Polyplacophora; order Lepidopleurida; family Hanleyidae; genus Hanleya; species Hanleya hanleyi. The sequence goes on along the minus strand of JAVTVY010053265.1, from coordinate 9,606 downwards.
CCACACCCTATACATTGCTCCACAAGAAAAATGTTCATGAGTTCATGTCATTTTTTCCCCGGATTGTTTTAGTGATATTCAGTTATTCACCAAGTCAGAGCTTTGCATACACGTGCGATCCCACAATGCACCCGTGAAATCATACTGACGTACTTATCATAGCATGTAATGATATGCATAGGTTAATTAATATTGAAGAGTGACTGGGGAGTATTAAATGTATGGTTGACCTCTAGCCTCCACAATGCCAACCTCCGCATGCTCCGTTTCACAGGCTCGCTCCGCTTAACCCTGGGCGATTTGGGGTGTATCACAGCCTGGGGGGGGGGGGAGGCGGAAAGTGCCCCTCCCCCATATATTTTCTCTACCACTGAGGTTAGAACGCTGAAACTTACCACACAGTATCTTGGGTTCAAGCTCTACCGGAAAATGTAAAAAAATCCATAATAAATAAATAATATACTTTCAAGGCCTTTTAGGCAAGGAAAATATGAAGAAATGGAGCGAAAAGATTGAAAAACACGACTTTCGCGGATACCACATGGCCGCCATTTTGAATTTACCCATGATCCTCTGCCCGGGGGTATATGAAAATAGGCTCAAAATGACCCCAATAAGATAAGCTTTAAAGTCACAAAGTTTCAGCCTCCTCGGTTTTGTCGTTTCGGAGTAGCAGAGAAAAGTTCACTAGGGGGGGGGGGGGGGCACTTTCCGGCCCCCCCCCCCAGGCCAGGTATGGTTAAGGTTGCACACCACCAAATGATCACCTTACTATTTATGTAGTAAATTGGCCTGGAACATGTTCAAAAAATCCTATTCCCAATATTTCCCGACGACTAATAACATATATCGTCAGAAAACCTGGCTTCTGCCTCCAAACATATCGAAAATTGAGGTGACCTTATGTACCATTTTTCCGAGCTATAGCTGGAGGAAGATATGCCATAGAATAAACACCCCCATGACGACGGCAGGAGGTGTGTAATGAAAAATTCCTGAAATTTATTTTTTATTTTCGAAGTGACCAAGAAACTTCTTAGTTATGAAGACTAACTATTGTAGAGAGATAAACAAAAAGTATTACACAAAACAATTCACTTCCGGAATAAATATGGTCCAATCGATGTAGCCGGTCTTCTATTCTCCGGGATAACCCTCGGTACAAGAATCATTTAGTGATGTGTAACCTTAACCCTGTCCTCACTAGCGGAAGATGACCTTTACGACATGGCTTTCACGTAATGGGAAAAACAAACTCACACGCGGTTAAGTTTGAATCCTACCAAACAACTTCCTCGGTTTTGCGCATGGGTGAAATACTTTTCCTATGCTTACTCATATCAACTGCGAAAATGAACTCTAGAAAATGCTTTGCATCAATGTAGCTAATTAGATATAACAGAGAATCGGAAAGTGATTGAAATCTCGAGAAAAATCGATTTAACCCTACCAGGCCTGGAAAGGAGGGGGGGGGGGCGGAGGGGGGTCAATAAAGAAGAAGTTGAAATCCAGGAAATCCCAGTGTTCAATAACAAAGTGGTGTATTTATCTTTTGTTTTTTGTTTGTTTGTTTATTCATCAATCAAAAGAAATCAAATTAAACAGTCATATACAGAAAGGGAATACAAGTACAGTAATATATACAGATTAGAGAACATATAGATTGGCGGGAGATAAACCCCGAAGGGTTTGAATTATCCCGGATTAATTACAAAATCAAGATATAATAAAAGAAAAGACAGCTTCTATTAAAGAATGTCTAACATGATTGTGGAGGTATGGAATAAAAGAGCACAAAGTTTATATTTCGGGTGAATAATCAACAGGTATGATGCAATTGCTCAGCTTTGCAGATAAAATATATTAATTAGCGGTATTTTGCAATAAATATGTTTGTATCTTAGATTTAAAAAGAGAAATAGATTTGCATTGTTTCAGTTCCGAGGGTAATTTATTCCACTCGTTTGGCCCCTTTATTTTAGGAGTGTACAGACTAAGGTCAGTACGATAAAAGGGTCTATATAGGTCAAGATCATGGCCACGAGTGTGGTATTGGTGTATTTCTTTCAATATCGTGAAGTAGGATCGGAATTCAAACGGTAAAAGGAAAGGGTGGTAGAGAAATTTGTGGGCAAGGCGTAGAGTAAGGTCAGAATTAATGTCGTTTAGGGTCAGCAGTTTCAGTTTTGCAAACAAAGGAGCTGTATGATCATATTTGTTGCTTAAAGAAATAACTCTTATTGCTCTTTTTTGCAGTCTAATTAACGGCAAAAGGTGACTGTGATACGTATTTCCCCATATCAGGTTACAATATTGTAGATATGGATAGATTAAAGACTGGTACAAGATACGTAAAGTTTTCATGTTAAGACAGTTTTTTATAAAATGGATTACTCCTATATTTCTGGATATTTTTTTACATACTTCGTTAATATGAGTGGACCAATTCAGTTTTTCATTGAAGTAAATGCCAAGGAATTTAAAATATTTAACCTGTTCAATTTCCTGGCCCATGATATATAATTGCGGTAGAAATTACATATGAGCCCTACTATTTGGTTTTATTAACATAAATCTAGTTTTCGTTATATTTAAGGATAGCATATTACAAGAAAACCAATTGTACATTAAATAGAGTTCGTTTGACATAGTTTGAAATAGGGTAGTCGGATCTGCATGGGAATATACAGCACTGGTGTCATCAGCAAACATAATTATTTTAAGAAGTTGAGAAACCACATTGAGATCGTTGATGTAAATCAGGAATAATATAGGACCAAGGACGGATCCCTGTGGAACACCACAGGTAACTAGGTTCAAATCAGATGCCGTGCCATTGAAGTTGACCGACTGCATGGTAGCGTTCAGATAAGTAACTCTTGAGCCAGTGGTTACTCACGCCCTGGAATCCATAATGATGAAGCTTATGAAGAAGAATATCGTGGTTGACAGTGTCAAAGGCCTTAGAAAGATCGAGAAAAGAAACAATACTGTACTGTTTGGATTCCTTGGCGGAGACCAGTGATTCATAGAGAGACAAAACAGCTAGGAAAGTAGAGTCATTGGATCGGAATCCGAATTGGTTTGAGCAAAGAATTGCGTGTGAACATAAGAATTCATTGATACGTTTTGCTGCTAACTTTTCGAGAACTTTGCTGAAACATGGAAGAACCGATATCGGCCTATAATTTTCTACCAGACTAGGGTCTCCAGATTTAAAAACGGGAGTAACTTTAGCAATTTTCATTGAGGATGGCACGAGATTTACAATTGAGCACAACGGGAGAGTAACAAAATCGAGTACAGGCTTAAGAAGTGACATAGATAAACCATCGGTTCCAGCAGCACAGCTTTTGGAATCCAGAAGCAATTCATGGATTTCACCCACTGTACATGGTTGAAATTCGAAAGCAATATTGTTGCGTTCACTTAGAAAATCAGTATAAGTTACCCCAACCAAGGGAATATTAGCGGCTAGATTAGAAGCAACGGCAGAAAAATATTTATTGAAGCCATTCGCAATATACTGTGGATTAGTTGTATCAGTGTTATTTATCCTAAATCTGTCAGGGAGAACATTTGTTTTTCTTCGATTCAACAATTCATTGATAGTTTTCCACGTTTCCTTTATGTCATTATTGGATTCATTAAATTTCGCATGATAGAACATTCTCTTAGCTATTTTTAAGGTATGATTTAGTTTATTTCTGTACTGTCTATATTGTTTTCGTAGTAAAGGATCATTGAGAGTAAGTTGAAGTTAGAAAAGCCTATTTTTCTCATTTATAGATGTCATATGCTCTGAGTTATCCATGGTTTTTTCGTTTTAGAATTTCTTACTATCTTATTCATTACCGGAAAGCAGTCATTATAGATAGCAGAAAACTTGTTCGTAAATAGTTAATAGCTTCGATTTACATCAGCAGGTTCATCTATAACTTCATCCCAATTAACATTTACTATTTTATTTAAGAACTTCTCCTTTTGTTCTGCAGTGACATGTCGGTAAGTTAAGGTTTTATTTTGCTGATCATTTATTAAACATTGATTTTCAATATAGCAGATCGGAAAATGATCACTTATGTCGGTCAGGAAAATGCCACAAAGTAGAGTTTCAGTATAGGAATTTGTGAAAACATTGTCAATAAGAGTTACTGTGCTGAAATTTACTCTAGTAGGTTTTGTTATTTTGGGGGAAAAATGGTAAGAATTCATTATATCAAGAAACGATTTGGAAGGTATGTGTTGATCGGTTTTTACCCCTCGGCCAACTTTGGCCTAGGGGTATTGTCGTCATCATGTACGGCTGTCCGTACGTCCGTCCGTACGTCCGTAAGAGCGTCCGTCCGTCCGTTACCGCGATATCTACAGAACCGTTTCATGCATGGCAACCAAACTTGTTACATCTATTTATCTTCACGTAAATCAGAAGCCTATCGAAAATGAGTCATCTCGGACAATATTTTGCAGAGTTATGCCCCTTTTTACAAATAGAAATCCATTTATGATTTGTTATTGTGATAATTTCACAACTGTTCCATATACAACATCCTAACGTGATACAGTTGTTTCTCTTGACCTGAACTAGATGCCTATCGAAAATGAGTACTGTCAGAAAGTATTTTGCAGAGTTATGCCCCTTGTCTAATAAAATCCGTTACCGCGATATCTACAGAACCGTTTCATGCATGGCAACCAAACTTGTTACATCTATTTATCTTCACGTAAATCAGAAGCCTATCGAAAATGAGTCATCTCGGACAATATTTTGCAGAGTTATGCCCCTTTTTACAAATAAAAATCCATTTATGATTTATTGTGATAATTTCAGAACCGTTCCATATACAACATCATAACGTGATACAGTTGTTTCTCTTGACCTGAACTAGATGCCTATCGAAAATGAGTCGTGTCAGAAAGTATTTTGCAGAGTTATGCCCTTGTCTAATAAAATCCACTAATTCCTATGTTAAGTTTGCATATAATTTCTATATCATGTTTGTATACTATCACATTTATTTATTGATTGGATGACTGATTTATTGATTTATTCTCTTACACAATGCGAAGAATGCCTGCAAATCTGTTTTGAAAATGACACTAGATGCCTATCGAAAATGAGTCGTGTCAGAAAGTATTTTGCAGAGTTATGCCCCTTGTCTAACAAAATCCACTAATTCCTATGTTAAGTTTGCATATTATTTCTATATCATGTTAGTATACTATCACATTTATTTATTGATTGGATGGCTGATTTATTCTCTTAGACAATGCAAAGAATGCTTGCAAATCTGCAAACTTGTTACATCTATTTATCTTCACGTAAATCAGAAGCCTATCGAAAATGAGTCATCTCGGACAATGTTTTGCAGAGTTATGCCCCTTTTTACAAATAGAAATCCATTTATGATTTGTTATTGTGATAATTTCAGAACTGTTCCATATACAACATCCTAACGTGATACAGTTGTTTCTCTTGACCTGAACTAGATGCCTATCGAAAATGAGTACTGTCAGAAAGTATTTTGCAGAGTTATGCCCCTTGTCTAATAAAATCCGTTACCGCGATATCTACAGAACCGTTTCATGCATGGCAACCAAACTTGTTACATCTATTTATCTTCACGTAAATCAGAAGCCTATCGAAAATGAGTCATCTCGGACAATATTTTGCAGAGTTATGCCCCTTTTTACAAATAAAAATCCATTTATGATTTATTGTGATAATTTCAGAACCGTTCCATATACAACATCCTAACGTGATACAGTTGTTTCTCTTGACCTGAATTAGATGCCTATCGAAAATGAGTCGTGTCAGAAAGTATTTTGCAGAGTTATGCCCCTTGTCTAATAAAATCCACTAATTCCTATGTTAAGTTTGCATATAATTTCTATATCATGTTTGTATACTATCACATTTATTTATTGATTGGATGACTGATTTATTGATTTATTCTCTTACACAATGCGAAGAATGCCTGCAATCTGTTTTGAAAATGACACTAGATGCCTATCGAAAATGAGTCGTGTCAGAAAGTATTTTGCAGAGTTATGCCCCTTGTCTAACAAAATCCACTAATTCCTATGTTAAGTTTGCATATTATTTCTATATCATGTTAGTATACTATCACATTTATTTATTGATTGGATGGCTGATTTATTCTCTTAGACAATGAAAAGAATGCTTGCAAATCTGCAAACTTGTTACATCTATTTATCTTCACGTAAATCAGAAGCCTATCGAAAATGAGTCATCTCGGACAATATTTTGCAGAGTTATGCCCCTTTTTACAAATAGAAATCCATTTATGATTTGTTATTGTGATAATTTCAGAACTGTCCCATATACAACATCCTAACGTGATACAGTTGTTTCTCTTGACCTGAACTAGATGCCTATCGAAAATGAGTCGTGTCAGAAAGTATTTTGCAGAGTTATGACCCTTGTCTAATAAAATCCGTTACCGCGATATCTACAGAACCGTTTCATGCATGGCAACCAAACTTGTTACATCTATTTATCTTCACGTAAATCAGAAGCCTATCGAAACTGAGTCATCTCGGACAATATTTTGCAGAGTTATGCCCCTTTTTACAAATAAAAATCCATTTATGATTTGTTATTGTGATAATTTCAGAACCGTTCCATATACAACATCCTAACGTGATACAGTTGTTTCTCTTGACCTGAACTAGATGCCTATCGAAAATGAGTCTTGTCAGAAAGTATTTTGCAGAGTTATGCCCCTTGTCTAATAAAATCCACTAATTCCTATGTTAAGTTTGCATATAATTTCTATATCATGTTTGTATACTATCACATTTATTTATTGATTGGATGACTGATTTATTCTCTTGCGCAATGCGAAGAATGCCTGCAAATCTGTTTTGAAAATGACACTAGATGCCTATCGAAAATGAGTCGTGTCAGAAAGTATTTTGCAGAGTTATGCCCCTTGTCTAACAAAATCCACTAATTCCTATGTTAAGTTTGCATATTATTTCTATATCATGTTCGTATACTATCACATTTATTTATTGATTGGATGACTGATTTATTGATTTATTCTCTTAGACAATGCGAAGAATGCTTGCAAATCTGTTTTGAAAATGACATACATGTGCCATTTAGTATACATGTACTGTATTTATCTAGCCATGTGTACTGTTGTTTTGGTGAGACATCGATACAGCTCTTTCAATTTATTCCAGAAACAAATTAATTTAGGGGGAGGAAAACTTCTTTTTTTCTTTTCAAAGAAAGTACACTTACAATACCAGGGGTAAATATTTCTTTCCACAAGCCAATCAATTGGTAGAGACACCCTTACATTATAATAGCTGGGGTTCAGAGCCGAGGGGTTTCGATAGCGCAGCTTCATGTAAATAAATCTATGTTAAAATCCCCCATTATTATGCTCTCTTTTTTCTCGGGCTTGAGAGTATTCAGTATATATGATAATTTATCATTAAAGTAATTTACATTTTTGTTTGGAGGACGGTAAAATATACCGATAACCGATTTTGTATTGTTCGTTTCATTTAGTGTTGGAGGGCAGTCATATTCAACAAACAAAGATTCATATAAAAGTGTTAGGCTACTACATACAAGGTATACCATTCATGGGATGTTTCTTTGGAATTTGTTTAGGAATCACGACCGATTAATCAATGTAGGACCTGACGCCTGTATCCAATTCCATCGTATCGGACTAGAGATGGATGTCTTTGATCTGATGTAATTGGGAGGCAACGTTTATTCCTCGTGTCAGGCCAGGATAAACCCACCAATGACAAGCGCAATGAATCCAACTAGCATTAAGGGACTAGAGGACGTTCATTTTCCTGCATGGTGATTTGTCGAATTTTTCAAAACAAGCTGAATTTCCTAACAAAAGTACCCAGATATCTCAAGATGGGACATCGGTCAACAAGAGACACAACAGAACCATTTATTCGTTTTACTGGTGGTTCGATAGTGTGATGGGACTGACCAAAAAAGTTGGCATTTTAGATTCAACGGTTGGGAGATGCAAAGTCCTCCCGAGGTTGAAAATTATGCCTTTGACATCCTCCAAAATTCACTCTTAGTCAATTTCAACAAAAAGGAAACTTGTAAATGGCTGATAAATGAATCTCCAATAATATTCCCTTCCCCTACCCCGATTCTCCGTCCCCAACCCCTCCTGGAAATAGAACTGGAAAGGCTCAGTTTATCTGTTATACTGCTAATATTTTCTAAGAAAGTATGGTGTCCCCAAGTTTTTATTACATATCCAACAAGAACTATACGTGTTTAGCATTATATAGCAAAATGGGGAAAATTTGACCGTGGGAAGTTTGATTTATTGGGCATCAAGCAAGGAAAAATTCAAATTTTTCTATGTATTCAGTGTTATGGCTTTTAAGTGCTATACATGCATTTGGCTGCCATATTTTTTTAACGAGTATGTTTTGCATGGAGCATCTTCTCTTAACCTGATGAAAAAATACTGAAATTTAAAAAAACATTCAACCTCTAGAAATGAACTTCCTTGTATGGAGGAAGGAACATTGGTCAAATGCTTGACTAGCAGATTGTCCCCGGATGACAACTGAACCGTATCTATGCGTTTCCATGGTGGAGCGTTGTTAATTACTTTTAGGTCAGATGATCAGATATATATATCGAACATTGATCCCTATTCGATCAATCACCATAACCAACGCATAAATTTAAAGAGGACGTGATATAACCTAGCTTATGTTAAGGTGTTCCCTATCGCTCAAGGATCACACCTCAATAAATCACTTTATTTTGGTCGCATGTAATCAGATTCCCTCAATAAGCGTGTGTTCTCAAGAAGACGCCCTGTCTGTTCCTGAACAGACTTACGTTCGTAAAGTTAGACCGCGGTTCGCAGTTCGCAGTTCGTTATTCGAGGGGACCAGTCATTATTTCTTCAGACATGGAGAAAAACATCTGTATTTTCTTTATTATGAGTACTTTGAACTCCAAACTCTGCATAGTAAGAGAGAAAAGTCCTGCTTGATATGTTTTCATAGTCATATTCCAAATCTGACTCCAGGGGGCGCTGCTAGGGGCGCTCTTATGAGTCTCTGGCTATCCGAATAGCGGTCTGGCCTATCTGAATAGCGGTCTACCTTGCCAGATCCGATAATACAAATGTTTCGAACTTGTAAATAGGACTGTTCAGAGAGTATATCACGAGCTAGAACATGGAGTCTTCAGTTCCCATATCGGTCGCCAGGGGGCGCTACTATGAATGACAGTTTACATGTCGGTCTGAATAGCGGTCTAGATCGCCAGAGACAATAATATATACACTTCGAACTTATAAATAGGTATATTGAGAGAGTATTTCATGGGCTACCGTTTACATGCCGGTCTGAATAGCGGTCTGACCTATCTGAATAGCGGTCTGGCCTATCTGAATAGCGGTCTAGCTTGTTAGAGCCGAAAATATAAATGGTTGGAGCTTAAAAATAGGCATGTCGAGAGAGCATGCCATCGGCTAAAAGATGGAGTCTTCAGTTCCTTTATCGGGCGCCAGGGGGCGCTACTATGAATGACCGTTTACATGTCGGTCTGAATAGCGGTCTTTC
>JAVTVY010053264.1:0-25432 GCA_036873755.1 Hanleya hanleyi | reverse complement strand
ATATCAAGATCAAGAAGACTGAGTTCCAAGATAGTGGTAGCATGGGATAAATACGAGGAATCAGTCTCTAATTAAGATGCATCTGAGAAAGAAGTCGAATGTGCCTCGAACGCACGTCGCCTCCGCCACCAGCCGCCTAACCAAAAATCACAACTGCTCTAGCCCATTGCGCAAGGTCTCGAACATGACAAATTGTTAGTGACAATGTGATACAGAACGCAAAGCTGTTGATCAGGTCAACTAGAAAAGGTTTTGCTTAATGGGTCATTGGGTACAGTTGGGGAGAATAATAATACAGCCTGATTGCACATGCTGCAATATAAAGATTGCTGCTTGAATACCAAGAGCTAACGGAAATGTTTAATTCATTTGTGCACAATATAGATCAGATTGTTCTGTATTTTGAAATATATGTAGGAAGGCGAGAATATCTCACATTATAAACATAATGTATCCGGGTTTGGAAAGTTCAAAAGTTTGTATTTTTCCAGATACCAACTTTGTGCTTGACCCTGTGTGGACTGTGGAGGCATTATCCCCCTCCCCCCCCCCCCCACCAAACTTTCCGCTGCATCTCCGCACCGACAAAAAATTGAGAGTCAATACTCCGTGACTTTGTAGTCTATCATATTGGTTCATTTTGAGTCTATTTGCATAACTCCCCGAGCAGAGGATCGTGGGTAAATTCGAGATGGTGATCACGTGCGGTACCAGAAAGATGATTTCGCCATTCGTCTTCAAAATTTCTGCTTTTCAGCTAAGAAGAGTGGGGAGAAAATCATTTTTCCGCATCAGATTAATAAAATATATCATGCAGTTTTTGCGAAAAAAAAAATGCACAAATAAAAATTTCTCAAGACCTGACCGAAAAATTGATCAAAAAATGCCTTGTTGTAAAATGACGTCATTGCGACGTATTATAGCGGCCATCAGGGATTTTTTTTTACATTTTCTGGAAGAGAACTGGTCCCAAAAATCACAGACCCGTTGAGGTTAATTCATATATGTAGCAGTGCAGTGAAATAATTATCGCTATTTAAAAATGCTCTGACTGATCTGGAACAACTGAGAACTGCTTCTGTCCTAAACTGTGACGGATACACACCCTTACCATCACTTCGATTTCGCACGAGAGACAATTACCATTTTGACATTTTCAAATTCCTGGGAGCCATTAGTGTAGAAGGACTTGCATTTTAAATCGTAAACATATTTCACCAGGTATCATTCACTACACCGTGAGAATGCTTGCTGGTTTCAGGAGCAATCAACTGTACATAACTCGATTGCGGAACCGTGTCAAAAAAGGCTATACCACCAACGGCCAAGCCCTCATTCTTAAGTTATACAAATTCTATGATAAACGTCGTAGACTGAGGGTGAAATACGATCGTAGCATATAAGATCTCGATCCGTTTTTCGAATTCTGCCTTATCAAGCTCTCGATGTGTAGGTTAGAAGGGAAGTCTTAACACGCAAAGGGCACTGAACAGTTACCCATTTAGGTTGGCTGAATTGACAGTTTTCAACTGATATATCTAAAATGAGATGTGGTAATTATAACATGAGGCAGCACCTAAAAGGTGCAACAACCCCTCAGCCAGACAGTTTTAGTCAGTGTATATTGGTACACAATGAATGAAAAATGCATATGTAAAAGCCTGAAAGATTTGGTTGAATGCAGAAGATGCTTTAGCAGTGGCTTGTAAAAGATTACAATATGATAAATTCAGTGTGGGATGTTAGATGCATTGAAGGATTATAATAAATATTTTGACATAGCATGTACGAAAAATATGGCGGAAGAACAGAAATATTCTGAACAAAAACAAAAGGCTTAAAGCCATTTTGGCTTTGAACCCTAATAATAATCTAAACAATAATAAAAGTCTTTGATAGCAATAACTGTATGAATCCCTGTGTACCAGTTGATTTTCTGTCTCTTTCCATCTGTGATCAAGCAGAGGATGAGGATGGGTGGATGGCAATCCAAACAGCCTTGTGATATGAATAATATGTTTCATGGACACCAAATTGTATATCTGTGAGTTTGAAATTGGTGAAAATCTGGTCAATGGTTGTCCTAAGATCTGTGGTTGGGGTGTGGATTAAGGGAAAGAGCCCATGGATGCTCTTGGAAGAAGTCGTTTATCTTGGTTGTTTCAGCCGAGTCGACAGCGAAGTCATTGTTGAAGTCTCCAAGTATGACAACATTAGTCGCTGAACAGTGGCTCCTTAGTGATGTAGAAAGTCCGCCCAATCAGAGAAACTAGTTCTGTCATTCATCGTAAGTTTCTTGATGCACTGATGATGTATATCAAATTTTACATCGAGCACTTGAACGGTATCAGAGAGAGATCATTAATGATTTTGCATAAATTAAAGATGGCCGCCTATCCTTCCGGTCATTCAGAGGAAATGATCTTCATTGCGAGTGTCTTGATACATCGATGCTGTATACCAAGTTTCATATAGAACACTTAAATGGTATCCGAGATATATATCATTAAATATTTTGTATAAATTAAAGATGGCCACCAAGATTTCCACCCAATCAGAGAAACCAGTTCTGTCATTCATCATAAGTCTCTTGCTGCATCGATGATGTTTATCAAATTTTATATCGAGCACTTAAACGGTATCAGAGATAGAGATCATTAATGATTTTGTATAAATTAAAAATGGCCGGCCATCCTTCCCGCCTCTCAGAAGAATTGATGTGGTTATTCAGTGCAAGTCAAGTCTCTTGATACATCGATGCTGTATACCAAATTTCGTATAGAACACTTCAATGGTATCAAAGAAATACATCATTAAAGATTCTGCATAAATTAAAGATGGCCGCCAAGGCTTTCACCTAATCAGGAAAACTGGTTCGGTCATTCCTTCAAAGTTTCTTGATGTATCGATAATCTCTACAAAGTCTCACACTGAACAGCAAAATGGTTTCGGAGATACACAAGATTAATGGTTTCGCATAAATTAAAGATGGCCGCCAAAGTTGCCACCCAATCGGGTCCAGATTCAATAGGGTTCTGAGTAATGAGCGTATGGATGTGCACGGCAAGTTTGGTGTGCCTAGGGTAAGTCGTTCTAAAGAAAGCTTGGTAACAAGAAGTTTTGTATAGAACACTTCAATGGTATCAAAGAAATACATCATTAAAGATTCTGCATAAATTAAAGATGGCCACCAAGGCTTTCACCTAATCAGGAAAACTGGTTTGGTCATTCCTTCAAAGTTTCTTGATGTATCGATAATCTCTACAAAGTTTCACACTGAACAGCAAAATGGCTTCCGAGATACACAAGATTCATGGTTTCGCATAAATTAAAGATGGCCGCCAAAGTTTCCACCCAATCGGGTCCAGATTCAATAGGGTTCTGGGTCTTGAGCATATGGATGTGCACGGCAAGTTTGGTGTGCCTAGGGTAAGTCGTTCTAAAAAAAGCTTGGTAACAAGAAAGCTGTGATGGTTTCGCATAAATTAAAGATGGCCGCCAAAGTTTCCAACGAATCGGGTCCAGATTCAATAGGTTTGTGGTTGACCACCCAACAATTCTGTATACCAAATTTGAAGTCTCTAGAAGCAACGGTTCGGTTTCTAGATCGATCACAAGAATTGTTGACGACCGGACGACCGGACGAACGGACGAACGACCGGACGACCGGACGTACATGCCAACGACAAGACCCCGCAGCCTAATAGGCTGAGGGGTAAAAAATACAAGAGAATCGTTACAAATGTCCATAGTTTGCGTATAGTGCTGTTCAGCTATTTCGTATTCACTGTTCATTTTTCTCCCATTGTTGGTGGGCGGATCTACTCGTGACCTGTGGCATGAAAATGCGCAAAAGGAAATAAATCATCGACTTTCCTCATCAAAAGTGCGCGTGCAGCATTCAGAAAAAAATATTTGAGTATATCTTGCTCTATTTCTGTGAAAACGAAATCGCATGAAATCAACACAAAACGACAAAAACAAAAGCGGAAATTTTCAATGTGACACATTTTGATACTGTTCAGTGCCCACCACCAGCGTTTAGGAGTACGTCATCCTGCACAGTTCCAAAATTGAATATGTGAGCTGTACGCACATAAAAGTGACATTTACCGGGCTACATGTATTTATAAATAATGAATATGCCTGGGCTTCAATGCAACGATTTTGTTGATTCCAGATAATACCCCATGGTCATTCTGGTGAGAATCTGCGTCTTACTGTTAAATGTACCCACACATCGTACTCAAAATCAAAGGCCTAGATTTTGCAATCGAACAAGACTGGATACAGTGAAGAAGTAGCCACTTATATCCAACTGAGCTCCGTATGGAATAACCTCGCAAAGATTTGTGCTTTTTGGAATACAATTTTTCGAGGGTCAAACAGTTGTTGATGTAGCCGTGGAGAAAACATCTAATTAAATCATATTATTGTGCATTTACATAGGCAAGCGATACCCCCGATTGCGAGAAATGTTTGAGTTAAACGAGTCGTGTATCCTTCGGGTAGCATTTTCCACACACGATCGATGCTATAATGATACAAAAGCGAACATTTCCACAAGAAATTGTGAAGAAAGGCTTGATACTCTACTTCAGAAAACACAATGAAAATAATTTCATGAATTCTGACTTTCAACGAGGGTGGCAAGACAAATTAAGTTCGACACATGGAAATTGTCGGTCTCAATAACCAAAAATGAGAGCCATCAACCTGGCTCAGTAATGTCGAAACTGAAAATTTTGAGTATGTCAAGTTATTACAAGTTTCTACACCACGGAATCGGGACCAGATACAATTAAAGTTGCACCGCACGCCATTATATGCCCAAGTCATGACCAAACGTTATGTTACTCATTATTCATTGAGCTATGAAATATACTGATTTCCCTCGTTCGTAAATCCGATATTTCACAACAGGAAAGTACCACTGTTGTCATATAACTGAAGTGAATTATCGTTATTATGACGCTGCTCGGGCAAGATGTTTTGTCGTTTGTTTCTCTTATAACAGAAACAAGACTCACAGATTTTTTTTTTAGTTACTTAGGCCCCTTCCGATATTTACGGGGAAAGCTCTTCCTCACGAACACTGAATATTTGACACACAATAGCCACTGGCTTTACGAACTTCATTAATAATGTTTATTTGAGTCATACACAACTCGTCTCATTGGCCGTAACCATGGTGATATCGGCGGTGTAATGTGTTACTCTAATGTTGAGACGAGAAATAGTTCCCTGGCAAAATCATTACTCAGGCAATACAGGATAGAAATTATATATAAAATAAAAAAAATAATTATAAGACAATATTTTCAGGATACACTTGTGTATCACAAATATTTTCTCGTGAATGACTCGTGATTTATCCTTCTATCTTTCACACAAAAAATATTTGTGATATTCAATCATATCCAGGTAATATCCTCTGTATATTGAGTTCTATTTCGCGCTGATTTTCACGTGATGTTGATAGCTCATATCACCTTATAACGTCATCTCGAGAACGGTTCAATCAAACCTATATGATGCATGGTCAAATTCCGAAAAGAGTGGCATAAATATTTCAGCATGACCAAGCAGATGACGCTTCTCTTCGTGAAATGTCGTCAGAGAAGATTGCGGACACTGTAAGGATAAGCGTTTTAGTTCGCCATTTCCATTTAGTTTGAGATGAATAATCAAACTTCTACTATTCTAAACTGAGTTTCAACCACGTGTAATAGTAACTTGATATAAACACAGCTAATGTAGGAACAACGAACTCACAGTGATAATCTGTCGAAAATATTTGATGGCTATTTGCTGTTTTGCGTTACTGAGCTTTTCCAATACACTGCCAGACAATTAATCTGTATGTAACAGATGTCCGGAAATGTGCTATATTCACACCAACAAAATCGCCATTCTTGAAATCGTACCAAGACACTGACATTATTTTGGAACGCTATGATCACGGCTCTAGAACCTGTTGACCCGCGCATATTCCTACTTTCTGACGAAAATATATAGTGAGGGATAATATCATTTACCACGGGGTCAGTGTGAATAGCGTAGTTCGTTTTGCGGCGTATACCCACATAAAACTGATATATTGCTGAGATAGGGCAAAGAAATTCCGCAGACGTGTTGTTATAGGCATGTCCGCGGTTTGTGATCACTTCTTCGAACACAATTACTTGTTTACGTTAAAAATGTTCCAAACTCTGAGATACCCTCGCAGATAAGACCACCATTGGTTCTGCCAAAAGAAGAAGACTAGAAAGGAGTTTCAATGCGAAAAACACGGGCACCTAGAAGACTACAAAACATGTACATTTTACACTAAAATTTTATTTTCCCGCTACACATAAATGATGGCTTATCTGAATGGCCGTTCATGTAGAATGACAAACAACTTCACAATTGAAATCCGTCTAGTATTTTTGAAATAGAACATTTTAAGGTGACGGAAATGCAAAAATTAAGGGAGACAACCGCTTATAATGGGGGCACAGGAAAGGCCAAATTTGCATGCCACAAATGTATTTAAACTCTGAAACAACTTCACAGAATTGAAATCCGTCTAGTGTTTTTGAAATAGAGCATTTTAAGGTGACGAAAATGCAAAAGAGAGACAACCGCTTATAATGGGGGCGCAGGAAAGGCCAAATTTGCATGCCACGAATGTATTTAAACTTTGAAACACTCTGCCACTAAAAAATCATTCAATTTTCATAATTTTTTCCTCAAAATCTTGAACGATCAAAGTTTCAAAATTTATTATCAAAATTCCATTTAGTTGTATATTTCCCAGCTCATTTGCATATATATATCCTTTTTTCTCTTAAAAGTCAGTGTTTTCACCATTTTCACATGGTAGATTGAGCCACATGCTATAAAATAGGCATTACAGCAATTATTTACCGATAATAACTAGTGTAGATTTAACATTATACCTATCTTTCAATTAGCAACTGACAATTAATTTACATAAATCAGCATAAATTTACATAAATTATTTTTTTGAATTGTCAGTTCTTAATAGCAAATTCGTGGTAACTATCTCGTCTTTGGAGACATTTAATACACTATTCTTCAAAATCCAAACAGAACTCTAGACCATTTTTCTACCCCGTATGCAAAATATTCTAATGATGCAATTTATTATCGATAATTATTATTAATTAATAATAATTATGCAAATGTGAGATTCATATACCACTGCGGCGTCGTAGAAAAGGGCATTGAACTTGTTACCGCGGTAAGAAATAAGCTCCAGTTTCCTGTTCTGCGTATCCAAGAACGCCTGAAAATCTGATGCTACTCCGGACTCCTCTGATCCATGTGGATGAAAAGCTTTCACAGCTGTTCGCGACAAGCGTTCAGATCCGGACTTTGTGGTGCTGGAAAATGATCTGCTACCTGGTCGTTCCAGTGTGATGCTATCAAACGCTGATAAAGTTTTGTCACATTCGGCAAATTCACGAGCAGATGTAGCCTGCATCCCCATGTCCGATATCTATGATCGAATTCATGGTTTTTATCGGTCCCAAGTGTCGATGACTTTAGGCAGAAACTCTTCTCGTAGGCCTTGCAGCTTTCTGTTGAAACACAAGTTAGTTGACCCGAGATCCGTCATTGTGGTCTTAATGGAAACCACCAATCTCTCCACGTGGTTCTCGGCATCGATACCCCCACCAATGACCTCACTAAGCTCATCCATTGTCTGTAAATGTCTGCATAATAGATTCTGAATCCGTTTTGCCCATTTCACGTAAGCCCACAAAAACAGTTTTATTGGCACCGAGTGGTATCTGAAAGTTCTGGGATGGTCTGTGTCGCTCGCCATTGCCATCCATATGCAACGCACTTTCCCCTAAACCTGGAGAGACTGTATCACTGGTGCTTGACCGCGATGACTCAGACCTACCACTTGAAAATATCCCAGATGTCTGGCTTCCAGCATCAGTCTCGACTTTATTGAGTTCGGGGAAGAGTCTTCATATCTGAATGAATGGACGCTAAATTCGCTAAATCTTCTTGCAGTTTCTGGTATTTTGATTTCAGGTCTAAATGCTTCAAAGTCCTGTCTTCCTTGAGTTCCTCTCCATAGTGTTCAATCACAGTCTCTATTTCACACATGGCATCGTCATATCTATGTTGAAGATAGTCAAATTTTTCACGTTGCACTTGATTTTCTTCTTCAGCTTTCGCAAGTTTCTCGTGTAGTCGTGTAATCACTTTTGTTAGGCAACTTCCGTGGTCAGCACTCCCGTTAATAATGCTTTGTTCTTCCTTTCCTTTGTTTTCTGTAGATGTACGCCTAGGAAAGACAAGGTCCTTATAATTAATATCTAAATACTCCTCCTTTTCGGATTTTCGGCTTTCAACTTCTGCGAGGTTCTTGTGAATGGGGTTAAACTTTGTGTACAATGTTTTGCACTCGACAGAGTCGTAAGTACATGCAATACCTGTAACGGAGGGATTCGTGTTCTCAAGTACTGTATTGTACTTTGAAATAAATGTACGGACGGTTTCTGTAGAACTACAATTTGCAACCAAACAGTTCATGTAATGTTCATACACATGCCTGTTTGACAAGGGGACATTGCTTACGAACAGGAGGCCTTGATTTGTATGTGGTTAAATTAACGTAGAAGGACGAGCCCGATATCTTATTCACGGCTATGAATATTTAGATTCTACTTACCTACTTTTAGATCTGCTATATGTAATCAACCACCAGAAGATGTATAAAATTTCAATATTGTTGTTAATTTCGATACGTTCAAATCTCTATTCGAATAGGCTATGATTTTTACCCCAATACTCGGTCTTCAATGTTTCATTTCTAACCAACTACGGGTTATTTTTCTGCAAAACTTCGGATCTGATCTGAGAAGCCTGATATATAGGTTTTTTAATGATATGGGCTATCTACAAATTTTTGGTGCTATACAGCTAATAAAAGGTATAGAAGTTCTGGACTGTTGTGCCGTTATCGCTACAAAATCTGGGTTCTAGGTCAACTGGGGTGAAAAGAAATTGTGAGTGTATTTACTGATACATGCGACAGAATGTATGAAAGCTCGAGTCCGGTCAAATTTTTCGACTGTTTTATTTAGAACAGTATTTTTGTTATTTGGGATTACACTTTCTTAGAATAGCACTGATTCTAGTGCTGAGAAATTGATCGAGTCCCGTGCGGGATTCGAACCAGCGACCCCAGAGTGAGGCACGTTATCGCCAGCACTGTATGTCGGCGATCTAAACCACTCGGCCAACGGGCCTCCCACAAAAAATAGAAGGTAGCAGACCGGTAGTCTTGAAAGCGAACACACAGTACCCCTCTGATGATCGTAAGGGCACAGTTCCCATATAGCTGAATAGATATTTTTTGTCATTTAGAAAGTGATCGTATAACAGTATTTTCGTTATTTTGGGATTACGCTATCTTAGAATAGCACAGATTTTTGTGCTGAAAAATTGGTCGAGTCTCGTGCGGGATTCGAACCAGCGACCTCAGAGTGAGGCACGTTATCGCCAGCACTGTATGTCGGCGATCTAAACCACTCGGCCAACGGGCCTCCCACAAAAATAGGAAGGAGCAGACCGGTAGTCTTGAAAGCGAACATACAGTACCCCTCTGATGATCGTAATGGCACAGTTCGCATATAGCTGAATAGATATATTTTTGTCATTTAGAAAGCGATCGTATAAAAGTATTTTCGTTATTTTTGGATTACACTATCTTAGAATAACACAGATTCTAGTGCTGAAAGATTGGTCGAGTGCCATGCGGGATTCGAACCAGCGATCCCAGATGCAGGCACCTAATCGCCGGCACCGTATATCAGCGATCTAAACCAATCGGCCAACGGGCCTCCAACAAAAATAGGAGGTAGCAGACCGGCAGTCTTGAAAGCGAACATACAGTACGCCTCTAATGATCGTAATGACACAGTTCCCATATAGCTGAATAGATATATTTTTTATCATTTAGAAAGTGATCGTATAACAGTATTTTCGTTATTTTGGGATTACACTATCTTAGAATAGCGCAGATTCTAGTGCTGAAAAATTGGTCGAATCCAGCACCCCAGAGTGAGGCACCTAATCGCCAGCACTGTATGTCGATCTAAAATCCATCAGCCAACGGGCCTCTAAAAAATAGAGGAGGTAGCAGACCAGAGTAGTCTTGAAGCGAACATAAGTACCCCTCTGTTGATCGTAATGACACAGTTCCCATATAGCTGAATAGATATATTTTTGTGATTTAGAAAGTGATCGTATAACAGTATTTTAGCTATTTTGGGATTACACTATCTTAGGATCCCGATAGTGTAATCCCAAAATAACGAAAATACTGTTATACGATCACTCTCTAAATGACAAAAATATATCTATTCAGCTATATGGGAACTGCTATTCTTAGATAGTGTAGTCTCAAAACAACGAAAATACTGCTATACGATCACTTTCTAAATGACAAAAATATATCTATTCAGCTATATGGGAACTGTGTCATTACGATCATCAGAGAGGTACTGTATGTTCGCTTTCAAGACTACCGGTCTGCTACCTCCTATTTTTGTGGGAGGCCCGTTGGCCGAGTGGTTAAGATCGTCGACATACAGTGCTGGCGATTAGGTGCCTGACTCTGGGTTCGCTGGTTCGAATCTCGCACTGGACTCGACCAATTTTTCAGCACTAGAATCTGTGCCATAAATAATGAAAATACTGTTATACGATCGCTTTCTAACTGACAAAAATGTATGTTTTATTTATGTAGTTTCTTCACAAAAACTGCATTATAAATTATTAGATAATAATATGATTTGACATAAAATATCTTTTGTCAAGTTTTCCTCGCAGAAAATCAGGAATGTCGAATAAAATAGACAAAAACATCACCTTTCTAGTACCCCACATGGGCGTCGTACCCCACATGGGCGTCGTCTTGAATTTACTCATATGTTCAAGAGGAAAAAAAGAAAAAAAATTCTTAGACAAAACCGATAACGTCTAGAACGATATTTCCATACCAATTTTCATAAAAAATTGAAACTTCTTGAAGCTTGATAGGTTAATGCATAATCATATTTTGAAGCAGAAAAATAATTGTATTCACTGGAACATGCGATAAAATATATGGAAACTCGGGAAATGCAAATTCCAGAGGATAAGTTATGTTCAAGTGCTATTTTTAGGGTAACAATTTGCCGAAAGATATATATTTGTTTCACAACCGCGGTCGTTGGTATGAATGTGCAGATAAGTCCTTGATCTCAGCAGGAAAATATATGAAAACGCTAACCTGCCTGAGCCAATATAGTTTTGTACATTGCTTTTGAACTGACCCTAAATCCCTTTACCGCATTTCTCCGCCAAGAAGCTACCTTGAATTTATATCTTTATATTTCTTTGTATTTCTTACCTGCTTGCATTTTGGTGCAGAAATAGTGCAGTGTTAAACGGTCTTCCAGGTTGGAAGCAGGCATTCTTTTGGACGATGGTTGGCTACTGATTGTTAGATTTAACACGCGTATCGCGCATAGTTTGATTAAAAGGTGTCCTTTTAGCACGTACAGCTAAACGATGAACTATCTAAAGTGATATACATACAATAATTAGCGAATGAGGCTATGAGTTGATACATCCAAATGCCAGTCTCACAGAAATCAATGATCTGATCAGTACGGTCTTACCTGGATGTTCACTTCCATCAAGCTAAAGACAGTAGCGATACCCAGCGTCCCCAGCTAATGATGCCGCTCTGACCAGATATCTTTCACATGTATCGGAGATGACCATCTTAATTTGATAATAGTATATCTTTTGTAGTTTGATTCAGTGCCATCTGCACTGTAAAACTGGCTCTGACCTGTTTCATTCCTTTGTCCAACCGTTTTCTTTGGACTTGCTCGTCAGTAAGGCCAGCAGTTAAATTTGTTACAAGCGTCTAGTCCGTCGTTCATAATTCAGCCGTCGTCCATTAAAGAATATCGGCGTCCATAATTCAAAGACCTACATGTATTCCATATTTCATATAACAGCTTTAACACCTAATTGAAAAAGACAATCATAGTATGCATAAACATAGGCTAGTTTCCTGCAAAAGAGAAGCCGTCAACAGTTTTCAATGATGCCGGCAAGACATCATGATGTTCCAAGCATATCAAATCCGTATCGCAGATCAGTATTCTTAAAGCATATGATATTCGTTGTGAAGTCGTCATCTAGAGAATGGTGTAATTGAGACTGTTCATATAACCACCATGAGGATCTTGAAGTACATGTGTTCATACGGCCCCTAGCCCCGGGTTAAGCGGAATTAGACACAAGTTCCGCCAGCATATCCTATACCTGGTCAGCAACTCTTTTTCGTGTTTTCCTCGTCAGCATCTCTTTTTCCTGGCGAGCTCTGTCTGCTCGCTTCACCTTACGGTTCCCGTTCAAATAACGTAACTCAAACCTTTTTTCTGACTTGCCATGTTGCTGCAGTTACATGGTTTCAGAACGAATAAAATCAAGAAAAAAAAGTTCCGTTATTTTCATCGTTATTTGTCCAGATGTTTAACGCTACAAATATCGACGGGCGTTGAGTCGTATACCGTGGCAGGTTATTTTAGAACTATGCCTAATGCATTCAAAATTGAAACCATGCACGTTTACCAGTCAAAATGGAATGCGATAGATAGACGTTTTCTGTTTGATATTTGCGGGCATGATTTAAAACAAACCTGTGGCGGCAGGCAAAATTGGGCGTGAGACAAATAAAATTATAGACAACGTCGTTTGTAGAGAATTGTTTCATTTTTAATGAATGATTAGTCCAATTAATACCTATGTAAACGTACACTAATTAATACCTGTGTAAACGTACACTATAGTTGTATGGCAGCAGTGTTATTTTGATGAGTCACGTGACTGTAATGATTAGGTCTAACTGCAGATAGCTTATCGAGAGGTTAACCCTATCCGGCTTGGGCTTTTTGGGACCTGTCCAGGCCTTATTTTTCTTACCCCTTGAGCTAGGGAGCTGAAACTTATCACACTATACCCTTGGGTCAAGCTCTACCTGAAAATGTGGAAAATCCAAGATGTCCGCTTTGATGACGTCACAGTGACGTCATTTTCAAAAACGGCATTTTTGGTCGATTTTTCGGTCGGATTTTCCGAATTTTTTATTTTTGCAATTTCTCCGCAAAAACTGCATGATAAATTAGTAAATATTAATGTGATGTGAAATAAAATAGTTTTTGCCCACTTTTCATCGCGAAAGAGCAGAAATTTTGAAGAAATATGACAAAAACATCACTTTTCTGCTACCCCATGTGGCCGCCATCTTGGATTTACCCATGATTCTCTACTCGGGGGTTATGCAAATAGGCTCAAAATGACCCCAATATGATAAACTATAAAGTCACGGAGTTTCAGCTCTCCATTTTTTGTCGTTCCGGATATAGCGCAGAAAGTTTGGTAGGGGGGGCCATAATGGCCCCCCAAGGCCAGGTAGGGTTAATGTGATCTAACTGCGCGTTACTGTTTCGTTCAACATATTTTTTTCCTTTCACGACAAACTGCTCGCTGCCACTTATCGGAACATTCTTAGTTCATTTTACGAGGTTAATCTGACATCTCGGTAAATAAAATGTCATTTTTACCGTTCTCTGGGCTTGTTGGGAGAGAATTTACCAGGTTTTTATACGGATAGTTTCACTATTTTTTGGTGGAATTCAGGATATGATGAAGTAACATGCACCGATTTGTGTATGAAGCAAAGAACGTTTGAAACAAAATGATCTGATACGCTTATACCCAGGAGTTTATTTCAACCAAGAACCTTTAATACGCTACCATATAAATATGACACATCTAAGCAAAATTATATTCGCACATAATATATCACGAAATCGGAGAACTGGTCTGAGATCCGGGACGGGAGAACTGAAAACAGATGTCTGGGATTGGTTTTGGTCTGTAGTGTCATGTTTTTGCAACAATATTTTTTTTCGAAGAATAACTCAAATATACCAAAATCAGACCAAGGAACAGGCCAGTCTAAATCCGTCCCAGTAACTTTAGTTATGTCACAAATTTTCTACACTTTCTTGTACCATCTTAGGAAAAATATTTCATTTTCAGGAGAAATGTTACAGTTCTTAGATATAAATCTGTCAATTGACGACTTATTCATTTCCGTAGAAGAATCATATCGTTCGAAGACAGAGAGTGAGTATTACATGAACTATGTGACCGCCACATAGTACAAAACGACCCAAACGATCGAGGGAGTATTTATTTAATGCAAGTTGATGGTGGAATCCTTAAGTACAATAAGTGCATCGTGGCGCAATAAGTAATTACAAGCGTCTTGTCCGTCATCCATAATCCAGCCGTCGTCCATTAGAGAATATCCGCGTCCATAATCCAAAGACCTATTCCATTTTCCACATAACAGTATTATGTATTATGCCAGCTGTCATTAATCTCCATATGCCATGTCATTTGGTGTTATGTACCATCAGCTGTCATAAAGCGATCGTATTAATCTACAGGAATTAAGTCGCACAGTGGATATTTTTCTCGTGGCTTTCTATACCGTTTTCATGAATCGCTTCCTGCTGAATGTGTTACCTTCATATTTCTCATTGGAGTCTATAGGTTTTTATTTACACCCTATACCCTTCACATTTCACATTACTCCCAATATATTTTTCATTTCTCATTGCTACCCGGTTTTCCACGTCGTATCCTTCACTCTTATCGTTTGTCGTTGCTCCCTGTTACAAGCACACTGCATCCGTGATCTTAATACCTGGTCACATGCACATTTCTACACACTCGTGTAAATTTGCACACTGTGCAACATAAAATGTGTTTAAATTTGCATTTGGTCTAGACGTTGGGCAAAAGTATATTCACACATGTGTAAATTTGCACTGCTTTGCAAAATGCCCCCCTACCAAACTTTCTGCGCTATCGCCGGAACGCCAAAAACTGGAGAGCTGAAACTCCGTGACGTTATAGGTTATCATATTGGGGTCATTTTAAGCCTATTGGCATAACCCCACAAGCAGCGGATCATGGGTAAATGAGTCGTATCTGGTGTTTGGCCCGATCATGTCTGCGCGGTTTGGGCTATATCGCAGCCTGGAGAGGGGCGGAAAGTGCACCCTCCCCTATATATTTTCGTTATCCCTAAGGTAGGGTGCAGAAAACTTACCAGACTATATCTTTGGGTCAAGCTCTACAGGAAAATGTAGAAAAAATCCATATGGTCGCCATCTTGACGTCACGTCATTTTCCAAAAAGGTATTTCTGGAGGATTTTTCGGTCAGATTTCTCGATTTTTTTATTTATGTGTTTTCTTCGCAAATCCTGCGTGGTAATTTAATAAATAATAATCTGATATGAAATAAAATAGCTTTTGTCCGCTTTTCCTCTCAGAAAAGAAGGAATTTTGAAGACGAAAACATCACTTTTCTTGTACTTTACATGGTCGCCATTTCGAATTTACGGGTTATGTGAATAGATCCAAATTGACCTCAATATGATAAGCTACACAATCACGGTGTTGTCAGCTCTCAAGCTTTCGCCGTTCAAAAACACAACAAGAGGAGGGCGGGAAGTGGCCAGGTAGGGTTGAAGGCGATACTCTTCTGTGGGGGACCTTGAAGTAGATGTTGCACACTATGAAACACTTTTTGTCCCCCGCCGCAACGCGGCCGGGGACTTTAAAATGGTTCTTGCTTCTTTGTGTCCGTGGATGTCCGTGTACAAATGTATGTCCGCGGATGTCTGTTCGAATTTTCAACATGCGATACCTTCCAAACGCTTATAGGATTCTTCCGAAATTCGGCATACGCATTCCTTGCGACAAGACGCCAGTAGTTATTGCATTTCAGCAACATCTGCCTGAAGGTGGCGCCACTGGGTCAAAATGGGTCTTGCTTCTTTGTGTCCGTGGACACCCGTTTACATTTTCGCAAGCGATAACGTCCAAACGCTTTGTCGGATTCTCCCGAAATTCGGCATACGCATTCCTTGCGACAAGACACCGGCTCTTCCACTGCTATTACGTTTCAGTAACATCTGCCTGAAGGTGTCGCCACAGGGTCTCGCTTCTTCGTGTCCGTTGCTATCCGTGGATGTCAGTTCAAATTCTTTGCAAGCGATAACTTCCAAACACTTTGTTGGATTCTCTCGAAATTCAGCATACACATTCCTTGGGCAAAACGCCGGTTGTTACTGCATTTCAGCAACATCTGCCTGAATAGCCACTGAGTATCGCTTCTTCGTGTCCGTTCCAGTTAAAATGGGTCTTGCTCTCTTTGTGTCCGTGGATGTTTGTTCAAATTCTTCACAGGCGATAGCTTCCAAAAGCTTTGTCGGATTTCTCCGAAATTTGGGATATACACTTCTTGTGGGACTGGGTCTTGTTCCAATCTTCTGTGCATGTCTGTGGTTTCCATTCAAATTCTTCATAAGCGATAACTTCCAAATGATTTGTCTAATTTCTTCAATATTTCCTTGTGACAAGATGTTGATTGGTATTGCGTTTCAGAAAGATCTGCCTGTAGGTGGTGCCACTAGGGTTCGTTCCGTTCTTTTGTGCTGCAAGCGATAACTTTGGAACGTCGCTCGAAAAATCTGAAATTTGTTTCTGGCAATAATTTGACAACTGCTCATCGGATTCTTCTCGAATTTGGTATTCATATGCCATAAGATGTCGCTTTGGATTGCGTTTCGCACACTTGTGCCTACATATCTTTATGAACCAATTAAAAATAAAATAAATATTGTTTACCGATGACACGATACCATGTGGACATTACGGACCAGTCGAACGCTGAAATCGAACGATCAGTCGCTACCTGTTACTACGGCAATATATTCGAAATGTACATTCCTTTGAGTCGGCAGTCTGTGGGCAAAACCCCCGCCTTACAATACCATCTCCTTTGGTTTGCAGATAATATGCCTTGAGATATCACTTGGGGTTGCTTCTCGGTTACATAATTTCCATGCTTCACTGCATGGCAACTATATTACAGAAGCAATCAACGTCCCGTCAACCTTTCTGAGTTGATCTTAAATATTGGGAAGGCAGAAAGACCCTTCCGCATCCAACGCCTATGAAGTAGCAGTTGCCTCCCTCATGTATATCCACTGAGACCAACAATGCTAAAAAATATTGTTCTTGGAACATCATGATGTCTTGCCGGCATCATTGAAAACTGTTGACCGTTTCGCTGTTGCAGGAAACTAGCCTATCTTTACGTATACTATGAGTTGTATTTTTGAAATTGATGCTAAAACTGTTATATGAATTAAGTCTTTCGACTATGGGTGCGGAGTTCTTCAATGGACGACGGCTGAATATTGAATGACGGAAGAGACGCTCGTATTTATAAAATATACTGTTTGAATAGGGCTTCCCCGTTCGGTTTCCATGTCATTCACCTCAAATATAATGGAGAGGGAAATCATCGAAGACATACGGGTTCATTCGAGTTACCTTCCTTGATTGGCAGTCTGCTCAAGTTATGGGAAGTCTAGATCATCACACAACATTCGATAAGCACCAGAAGGTTGACTTTTATCTCTTACAAAGAAAATTCTCAAAACGATACAGCTTCTAAATTTTGCAATTAAAATCAGCAGAGGAAATCATGCACTTGATTGCAAGATAGTGATGCGGGGTTGTAGCTAAATGTGCGCAACTGACTTGTAGCCTGTAGTGGTTGCAATAAACAAGCAAGAAACCCGTTCGACAGTGTTACCTATTTACAGAATAACAGAAATCGGGGCAAATGACTTATAAGTCTATTTTTATTCAGTTAATATTACATATTATACATTTCCAAGAAATCGTCTTCTTCAATATTAGTTCCGATAGCATAACACATAAATGAACCCAGGCTCTCCAATACAGATCAGATTGTGTGACAAAATTCGAATTCCGAGAAAATTTGGAACCTTGTACATGCTACAGAATATCTCAGCATATCCTGCACGACTACAGGCAGATCACGAGGAGAATAACGAAGGTAAGGGCAGGTATGTCTGCGCAAAATCTGGACGCGTACCCTGTGGGAGCCGGCAGTCCATCGACTGCACACATCTTTCCATTCTCCAGCATTTGCTCAGCATTATTGTAACAACAGGTGACTCGAAGGCGATCTTCAAAGTCAAAGCTAAATTTAAGCGATTCAATTCCTTCGCTGACGGTCTGAAGGCTTTCCCAGGGTAAATTTTTCTCGAATCTAATTGTTATTTCGTATCTTATTTCGTACATATGGCCAATAATTTTACTTCGGATAGCGCGCACCACTGGGATAAAATCTTCAAATTTAGATTTCAAATGTGTAATAATGTTTGCATCGGCAAGATCAGCAAGGCGTGATGGAATGGCGTGGTAAGGTGTGGTTCCTAGGACACAAATTGCAGCATTGGCGTGAAACTCTTGATAGTAACCCCTTATTTTCTCTATAACAGGAACACATCGGTCTGAGCTCAATATGTAACCATCAACACATAGAGGAAGTCCCTTGTTCTGAAAAGCAAAAAAGAAAACAACTAAAATATAGAAACAATATGTTAGACTGAAGTCTGTACTCGCTGTTTACATGGAAAAGCACAAACAGCTAATTAATGGAGAATCGGTATCAACACTTCGCGGAGGGTGATGGAGAACGTATCGTGTGATATTTGTCGGAATGCCGCTGAAATAGACATTAAACAATTATTTAAACGTAGTGTGTTTCATTGTTAAATTTACTCGTAGTTTCGGAGGCAGAGTTCTCTAGCAGTTGTACAAATAAGACGTGGTGTCCGGAATAATTAAATATCTTTCTTTCCAAATATATTTATCTCCAGTATTCAGGACAAGCTCATTTTCTGAACCTTGTCATCCTGACTATATTGAAAATCGTAAATGAACGTTTGAGCGATGAATATTATATTAAAGCCGAAATGGCTAAACTGGTAGCCGACTGTAATTTCTAAATTGATGAGTCATTTTCTTAATAAAAAAATTAAGCTTCCAAGTCTTTTATCATTTTTAATATGAGTACTTTAACTCCAGTGATTTAAGGTTACGCTAGTTTAAGCGTATTCACAGTTCCACTAATTCTATCATCAAATCCATAGTTACGGATGACGAGATGTGGGATACACCTGGTGCTAGCTTAACCATATCTGGCCTGGGCTTTCTGGGACGTGCCCAGGCCTGGGGGGGGGGGGCGAAATGGCCCCCCCCTGTAATTATTTTTCTTATCCCTTGAGCTAGGGGGCTGAAACTTATTACACTATACCCTGGGGTCAAGCTCTACCAGAAAATGTAAAAAAATCCAAGATGGCCGCTTTGATGACGTCACAGTCACGTCATTTTCAAAAACGGAATTTTTTGGTCGATTTTT
This sequence comes from Hanleya hanleyi, assembly GCA_036873755.1. Taxonomy (NCBI): domain Eukaryota; kingdom Metazoa; phylum Mollusca; class Polyplacophora; order Lepidopleurida; family Hanleyidae; genus Hanleya; species Hanleya hanleyi. The sequence goes on along the minus strand of JAVTVY010053264.1, from coordinate 6,017 downwards.
CGGTCATATTTTCCGATTTTTTTATTTTTGCAATTTCTCCACAAAAACTGCATGAAAAATTAGCAAATATTAATGTGATATGAAATAAAATAGTTTTTTCCCCACTTTTCATCGCGGAAAAGCGGAAATTTTGGGGAAATATGACAAAAACATCACTTTTCTGGTACCCACGTGGCCGCCATCTTACATTTACCGATGATCCTCTGCTCGGGGGGTTATGCAAATAGGCTCAAAATGACCCCAATAAGATAAACTATAAAGTCACGGAGTTTCAGCTCTCCATTTTTTGCCGTTTCGGAGATAGTGCAGAAAGTTTGGTAGGGGGCCACATATATCACTTACATATATTCCGAAATACACCATTCTTTGAAATTATCCACGATTTGAATCATTTATTCGCGTTTCATCAATAACGTTTTATGCTCACTCTTTTTGTACTCTTTGTTGCATCGTCACTGTTAAGAGTCCTCTGTTTTAAATTTTTATTCATCGAATAAAAATATTGAATAGACTGAATGCATTTGGTAAATCCGGTTTGCAGTCTAAAGAGAGCCATATTCTGGTGATATGCGTAGGGGTTTGACAAGATGTTAACCTGGAATGAATTAGCAATTACATACTTTCAATAAGAGTACCTTAATTCCGCCGATTTAAGGTTACGCCAGATTTCGGCATATTCACAGTTCCACTAATTCTATCATCAAATCCATAGTTCCGTATGACGAGATGTGGGATACACCTGGTGCTACAATTCTATATTCCGAAATACGCTAATAATCGAAATTATTCACGATTTGAATAATGTATTCGCATTTCATCAATGAAGTTTTATGTTCACTCTTTTTTGTACTCTTTTTTTGCATCGTCACTGTTAAGAGTACCCTGTTTTAAATTTTTATTTAATTGAATAGAACTGTTGAATAGACTGAATGCATATTTGGGAAAGCCGGTTTGCACCCTAAAGGGATGGAGCCTTTTTTTCTGGTGATATGCGGTTGTGGTTTGACAAGATGTTAACATGGCATGAGGTGGCAATTACATACTTTGTAGAGGTACGGTTTAGAATATTGTATGTTACACAATATCTTGCGATAAACTTGATCACTGCGGGCGAACCCCTAGGTGAATTACAAGTGCAAAAACATGGTGGTTCGAGCGGAGTCCGAGGCATGCCCTGTTGGAAATATACTGGTTGGATCGCAACTGCTAGTCCATCTTATGGACACACCGATCTATTCCCATGACTGTTTGCATATATTGGAGATTGTTTACATACAGGTGGCTCTAGGGCGATCTTAAAAGTCGAAGCTATACATAAGCGATTCCGCTACTTCGCTGACAGACTTAAAGCATTCTCAGGGATCATTCCCTCGTACGTAATCACATTTGGCACAGTGGTGTATTATCAAGCCGCGTAAGTCGATAAGGGCCAACAGCTTTAAATCGAGTCGTTCAATATGTAAAACAAATGTGCGCAATGGCAAATGCAGGGACGTCGGTTATAAGAGGCGGTTGCCAAGAGATACATTGTAACATTTATGAAAAACTCTCATATCCAAACCCCATTTGTTGTCTATATAACAGGACCATAGCGGTATCAATTTAATCTCTCATATTCACCACACACTTCTGGGTGCAGGGACGGTAGAAATTGGTGATATGTGTAAGAAGTGGGGAAATTGGCGATGTTTGGCGACTGAGAGCTTTCCCCGGCCCCTCACATTCAGAAGAGATTGAGGAGAATTCTAAGACCTGGTATTTCAGCAGCGCTTAATGGCGACTGTTCAGGTGGAAATTATGAAGAAACCACACAGCTCCTAGCACCGACTTAAGCGGGATTAATTAGAGGACTAATTAGAGAACTAACGTAAAGGACCAATATGTTTGACCAAAGTATGTGGTCGCCATTTACACGGACAAGCACAATACAGGCACATTGTACGGGTGGTTGGGTAGGGGAGAGGGTTTCATGGCAACGTACGCTGAACCCCTACTGAACAGCCTGGGGTTCTGTCAGGCAACAGTTCACATCTATATTGTGTGAGTCTGACAGACAGTTTGATGAAATATACAACATGAAGCTGCGCTATCGAAACCCCTCGGCTCTGAACCCCAGCTATTATAATGTAAGGGTGTCTCTACCAATTGATTGGCTTGTGGGAAGAAATATTTACCCCTGGTATTGTAAGTGTACTTTCTTTGAAAAAAAAAATTGTCTAAGAGAATAAATCAATAAATCAGTCATCCAATAAATAAATAAATAAATGTGATAGTATACTAACATGATATAGAAATAATATGCAAACTTAACATAGGAATTAGTGGATTTTGTTAGACAAGGGGCAAAATACTTTCTGACACGACTCATTTTCGATAGGCATCTAGTGTCATTTTCAAAACAGATTTGCAGGCATTCTTCGCATTGTGTAAGAGAATAAATCAATAAATCAGTCATCCAATCAATAAATAAATGTGATAGTGTACAAACATGATATAGAAATTATATGCAAACTTAACATAGGAATTAGCGGATTTTATTAGACAAGGGGCATAACTCTGCAAAATACTTTCTGACACGACTCATTTTCGATAGGCATCTAGTTCAGGTCAAGAGAAACAACTGTATCACGTTAGGATGTTGTATATGGAACAGTTCTGAAATTATCACAATAACAAATCATAAATGGATTTTTATTTGTAAAAGGGGCATAACTCTGCAAAATATTGTCCGAGATGACTCATTTTCGATAGGCTTCTGATTTACGTGAAGATAAATAGATGTAACAAGTTTGGTTGCCATGCATGAAACGGTTCTGTAGATATCGCGGTAACGGACGGACGGACGTACGGACGTACGTACGGACGTACGGACGGACGGACAGCCGTACATGATGACGACAATACCCCTAGGCCAAAGTTGGCCGAGGGGTAAAAAACGGAAAGATTGACCTATACATTTGAGGTAGACGTCCGCACTTATTCTAATGAACGTGCACATGTCAAATATGAACCAAAATCTATCGCTTTATACATAGAACAAAAAAATTCGATATGGGGAAGCTCAGTTCCTAGCATGAATTACGTTCCAAATATCTTTTTGCAAATCAGTTTGGAAAAGTAAATCAAACACATTTAGCTTAAATGCACCAGAAATCACCATTTGCATCTGGATTTAAAATAATCCCAGGGGGAATCTTATATAGGAGGAAAATACAAGAGTTCTATTGACAATGACACAGTTAAATTCTATTTCCTCTTAAACTCTCGGTTCGAATCAACACTTGTTCATACAGCCATATTGATTAATCGATGCGAAAAACTCAGAAGTAATAGACTCTACAGTGTGTTGGTTATTATACTATGCTCTATTATATGTATCTCTCAATTCATGTATATGTTGCGTATGACCAACCAGTGATGACTTGTTATTTCACCTATCTGATAAGATGGCCAATATACTTAATAATAATAATAATCATAATAATCGTGTTTATTTAATCGCGACATCACCTACATAGGACAACAGCCTCTTTCATAAGTGTCCAGAGCTAAAACCAGTTAAATATAAAGAAATACCAAACATAGTTGCAGCATATGAGAGAGGATCGAACAATAAACTATTGTATACCATTTAGAATGATATAACATAATTTAAGAGGTCAGTTACATTCCTGTAAAATATGTATTAAACTAAAATATATGTTCAGTCTTTCTAAAGTCATCAGAATAATACATAAAACAGGCAGTTTTAAAACTTCGTAAACTTTCACATTTTCTAATACCTGAAGGTAAAATATGATATTGTGTTGGACCAGCTATTCCAAATGCGTGCTGTAAAAGTTCCGTACCAGCGAAAGGCACAGTTAAAAGTTCATTGAAGTTTGATAGTAGTATACAAAAGGCAAATTCAACCATATTCCCCCCGGATGTAAAAATGACGTCACAATTGAGGGTGTGTCGCCATCTCTACACTATGGATGCAAGGGAGACAACTCGGGCATTGGGGAGGTGGGGGGGTTATTGGGGAGGTGTGCAAAAAAAAAAAAAGTTCCGGCAAAAAAAAAAAAAAAAAAAATGTTGGGATAAAATGGCGGATTGGTGGGATAAAATGGCGGATTGGTGGGATAAAATGGCGGCCGGTGTGGGATAAAATGGCGGATTGGTGGGATAAAATGGCCGCCGGTGTGGGATAAAATGGCGGCTGTGTGGGATAAAATGGCCGCCGGTGTGGGATAAAATGGCGGCGGTGTGGGATAAAATGGCCGCCGGTGTGGGATAAAATGGCGGATTGGTGGGATAAAATGGCCGCTGTGTGGGATAAAATGGCGGATTGGTGGGATAAAATGGCCGCCGGTGGGATAAAATGGCGGCTGTGTGGGATAAAATGGCCGCCGGTGTGGGATAAAATGGCGGATTGGTGTGGGATAAAATGGCGGCGGTGTGGGATAAAATGGCCGCCGGTGTGGGATAAAATGGCGGATTGGTGGGATAAAATGGCGGCCGGTGTGGGATAAAATGGCGGATTGGTGGGATAAAATGGCGGATTGGTGGGATAAAATGGCGGCTGTGTGGGATAAAATGGCCGCCGGTGTGGGATAAAATGGCGGCGGTGTGGGATAAAATGGCGGATTGGTGTGGGATAAAATGGCCGCCGGTGTGGGATAAAATGGCGGCGGTGGGTGGGATAAAATGGCGGCGGTGGGTGGGATAAAATGGCGGCGGTGGGATAAAATGGCGGCGGTGTGGGATAAAATGGCGGCGGCGTGGGATAAAATGGCGGCTGTGGGATAAAATGGCGGATTATAGAAAAACGTATAAAAGGAGTCGATTTTTAGATCATTGCACTACTTTTGCGGAGCACTGTGACTTACCTGACCTGACCAGCCAATCAGAAGCGAGTATTTTGACCTCGTCTGCCTGTATGGAATGCATGTACTGACTTGGTTCTGGGTTTTTCCCATCACGGTTGTGCGCAGGTGTATGACGTCACTTCCGGTCTGCGTGGATCGGGCGTGACCTGGGACTATGGGATGCATGTACTGACTTGGTTCTGGGTATTTGTCATCACGGGGAGGTCACGTGATCAGTTCAAGGTCATATCCATTTTTTATCGATATGTCAACCCCACACCCAGCCCATTAGATGCCCCTTCACCTCACCTTCAATTTGATACCTCACTCGACCCATCGGGCCACTAGGGGCTCTCCTAGCTCCAAAAAGGCTATTTTCATACCCTTTTGGCCGCCCCGCATGCGCAGAATCACCCTAATTCAACCCACACCCAGCCCATTAGATGCCCCTTCACCTCACCTTCAATTTGATACCTCACTCGACCCCATCGGGCCATTAGGGGCTCTCCTAGCTCCAAAAAGGCTATTTTCATACCCTTTTGGCCGCCGCGCATGCGCAGAATCACTCTAATTCAATCCACACCCAGGCCATCAGATGCCCCTTCACCTCACCTTCAATTTGATACCTTACTCGACCCCATTGGACCATTAGAGCCTCTCCTAGCTCCAAAAAGGCTATTTTCACACCCTTCGGCCGCCGCGCATGCGCGGAATCACCCTAATTCAACCCCACACCCAGCCCATTAGATGCTCCTTCACCTGACCTTCAATTTGATACCTCACTTGACCCCATTGGTCCATTTTAAAAAAAAAAAATTTTGGCTATCCCCTAGCTCCAAAACGTCTATTTCCATACCTTTCGGCCACCGCGCATGCGCACAAGGCCGATAGTTCAATCCCACACCCAGCCCATTACATGCCCCTTCACCTAAGCTTCAATTTGATACCTCATTCGATCCCATGGGTTCATTTTTAAAGAAAAAATTGGGGCTATTCCATCCACCTTGCTTACCCCTTGTCCCCCCCTCCAATTTCCCCTCCCCTTTTTTAATTTCAATTTTTAATTGTTAAAAAAACATAGAAAATGAAAAAGATTTTTTTTGGCTCCATGAATCTTGTTTTTCTTTCGTATTCAATAAAAAAATTTTTTTGGGCTATTCCATTTCC
>JAVTVY010053263.1:0-27208 GCA_036873755.1 Hanleya hanleyi | reverse complement strand
GATGGTAGGAATGGTAATGATGGTATGGATGGTAGTGATGGCATGGATGGTAGTGATGGTATGGATGGTAGTGATGGTATGGATGGTAGTGATGGTAGCGATGGTATGGATGGTAGTTATGGTATGGATGGTATTGATGGTATGGATGTTAGTGATGGTAGGAATGGTAGTTATGGTATGGATGGTATGGATGGTAGTGATGGTATGGATGGTAGTGATGGTATGGATGGTAGTGATGGTATGGATGGTATGTGATGGTATGGATGGTAGTGATGGTATGGATGGTAGTGATGGTATGGATGGTAGTGATGGTATGGATGGTAGTGATGGTATGGATGGTATCACAGGTACATCTTTTAATCATAAGAAACATGTGTACCAAGTTTCATAATCATTCAATGACAGCTGACAACTGCAGCAAACTGTGGTGTACAGATGTACATGTGCACTTCGGCTAAACGCAAAACTCAATCAGTTGCCATAATTTGGAGAAAAATTAATATTTCATCTCAAAAATAGCACAAATAAATCCTCCAATCATAAGAAACATTTGTACCAAGTTTCGTAATCATCCAATGAGAGCTGACAACTGCAGCAAACTTATCATGTACATGTATATGTATACATGTAGAGGCCTACATGTACAATTTACCTAAACAGAAAACTCTTCATTTGCCATAATTTGGAGAAAAATTAATATTTCTTGTCAAAAATAGCACAGGTACATCCTCTAATCATAAGAAACATGTGTACCAAGTTTCATAATCATCCAATGACAGCTGACAACTGGAGCAAAGTTACCATGTAGATGTATATGTATACATGTAGAGGCCTGTATGTACAATTTACCTAAACAGAAAACTCTTCATTTGCCATAATTTTGAGAAAAATTAATATTTCTTCTCAAAAATAGCACAGGTACATCCTCTTATCATAAGAAACATGTGTACCAAGTTTCATAATCATCCAATGACAGCTGACAACTGGAGCAAACTTACCATGGACATGTATATGTACAATTTACCTAAACAGAAAACTCTTCATTTACCATAATTTGGAGAAAAATTAATATTTCTTGTCAAAAATAGCACAGGTACATCCTCTAATCATAAGAAACATGTGTACCAAGTTTCATAATCATCCAATGACAGCTGACAACTGGAGCAAAGTTACCATGTAGATGTATATGTATACATGTAGAGGCCTACATGTACAATTTACCTAAACAGAAAACTCTTCATTTGCCATAATTTTGAGAAAAATTAATATTTCTTCTCAAAAATAGCACAGGTACATCCTCTTATCATCAGAAACATGTATACCAAGTTTCATAATCATCCAATAACAGCTGACAACTGCAAGAAACTTTCCAAGTACAGATGTACATGTGCACTTCAGCTAAACGCAAAACTCATTCATAGGGATTTTAACATTAGAGTACCCCAGGGGTAGTACCCCCAGGTGGCATACCCACCCCCATATTTTTTATATTTTTTTTATATTTTTTCTAATTTTTCTAGATTTTTTTTTAACTTGCTAAACCAAAAACCCATTCATTTCCAGGCAGGGGACACCGACACCGACACCGACACCGACATCCTCTTTCCCCCTCTCACAATATCTCCCCTTTACTTCGTAAGGCGAGATAAAAAATGAAATGTCCAGCGATGTAAAGGATTGAAAATACATACCCCGGTACAAACTAAACGTCTAAATTTCACATGTACAAGCCAAGTCCTGCAATGATGATCGGGTTGTATAGTACATTGACTTGTCTACAACGTCACTCGTGAGGTGTCAGTCACCCAGCGATGAGATCAGGGTGCATATTTTATGTTCGTCCGCTTCATAAAGTTGATTCCTCGTTGATTATAAACTGGATTAACATGTTGTTGGAAACACTGACGTCTGTCATTTTATTACATGGAAATGTCTCTCTGGATTGGTGAGTGAATAAAACACCAGCATCAATGTCTGTTGACATCTCCCCATAGCACAAATGAAATACTCAACTACTCCCTTTTTGCAGTCAAAATGTATGAGACACATCATACAGATCTAAAGAAATCAAATAATGGCTCCCTCGACATAGGAGTTGTGCATAAACTAACTATTACGCGGAAGCCCTGACAGGGACAAGCAGAGGCAAACATTTATATCTTTGTCCTTCCAAATCATCTGTTTATTAAAGAAAATGAGACATCGAAAATATCATTCAAATTGCCGATAAATTACTTTCTAATGATCAAGTAGCTGCCTCAAAATGGTCAGTTGACCGGCATTTTCGCCTCCAACCTCCTGCTAATGAGAATCCTAGAGGCTCGATTTCGGCGCAGTTGAAATTTATACCAAGATCACGTCGGACAGATGAAATTCATACACGCAAGCCTTTTCATACATATCAGACTTAGTTCAATCTAAGAGAATCTGCGTTGGGTGACGCTACCATGGATTTCCGCGCAGTTAAACTTTATGCCAAATATGCTTACAGCTCGATTTTCGTGCAGCTGAAATTTATACTAAGTAACGTTCGGACAGATGAAATTCATACACGCAAGCCTTTTGAAATTGATACACATCAGACTTAGTTCAATCCAGGAGAATCTGCGTGGGGTGAAGCTGCCATGGATTTCCACGCAGTTAAACTTTATGCCAAATTTGCTTACAGGCTCGATTTCCGCGCAGTTAAAATTTATACTCAATTTACGTTCGGGCAGATACAATTCATACACATCAGACTTAGTTCGAGCGAAGCGAATCTCAGTGGCCTGAAACACGATTTCCGCGCATTCAAAATTGATACCTGCCAATATATTCTTACGGACAGTTGAAATTCCACACATAAGACTCAGTTGAAGAAAGCATATCAAAAGATTCCAAGTGAAATGATAACGAATAAGGTAGGATAAGGTGCTCTAATATTAACGATTCCATTCCAGCGAAGCTAATCTCCGGGCTGTGAAATATAATTTCCGCGCATTTGAATTTCGTTCCCTCTCGTTTCAAGCGACATATAGTCTACAGATTCGCAATTTGTGGATTTTGTTGTCTGTTTTATTAATATCAATATTCTGCTCGTTAGCAAATAAAGAAAAATCCATCAAATAATCCACGCGCAGTTGAAATTAAGCTCCGCGCAGTTCTGCGCAGTTTTTAGTACGACCCTATAAACAAATTATTCTTAGTAACATATTCACTTTACTTTCAGCGGCACGAACTCCACGACGAAAACGGGAGTGTTCAAATTTATTGTTTCACGGGTATATTGAAAATGCTCCCGTTTTCGTTTTATAAGGATGGAAAAAATCACGACGGGGAAAATCGGCCGTTTTCGATTTAAATTTGGAAGGTGAATTATTTAAATTACCGTAACTATAGAAGGCATCCTGTCTGACAAGACTTGACTTCGAGATACTTTGATGGCGGTTTTAGCGAAAACTTTGTTCACAGAATGAACTCGGAGCAAAAAGCAGGTTTTGTTGATATTTCCACTCGTTTTATTTTTCCATGACTTTTCCATGACTTTTGCCTCAAAATCTCTATTTTCCAGGTTTTCCAGGCCTGGATTTTTTATTTTCAAATTCCATGACTTTCCAGGTTTTCCAGAACCCGTACGAACCCTGCTTACCTGTTCTATCCTTGAGTGATGTCTGTCATGTTCTATCATTGAGTGGTGTCTATCATGTTCTATCATTGAGTGGTGTCGTACCTATTCTATCATTGAGTGATGTCTTACCTGTTCTATCATGGAGTGATGTCGGTCATGTTCTATCATGGAGTGATGTCTATCATGTTCTATAATTGAGTGATGCCTATCATGTTCTATAATTGAGTGATGTCTGTCATGTTCTATCATTGAGTGGTGTCCGCCATGTTCTATCATTGAGTGATGACTTACCGGTACTATCATTGAGTGATTTCTGTCATGTTATATAATTGAGTGATGTCTTACCTGTTCTATCATTAAGTGATGTCTTACCTGTTCTATCATTGAGTGATGACTGTCATGTTCTATGATTGAGTGATGTCAGTCATGTTCTATCATTGTGTGATGACTTACCTGTTCTATTATTGAGTGATGTCTATCATGTTCTATCATTGAGTGATGTCTTACCTGTTCTATCATTGAATGAGGACTTACCTGTTCTATCATTGAGTGATGTCTGTCATGTTCTATCCTTGAGTGATGTCTTACCTGTCCTATCATTAAGTGACGTCTGTCATGTTCTATCATTGAGTGATGTCTGTCATGTTCTATCATTGAATGATGACTTACGTGTTCTACCATTGAGTGATGTCTATCATGTTCTATCATTGAGTGATGTCTTACCTGTTCTATAACTGAGCGATGTCTGTCATGTTCTATAATTGAGTGATGTCTGTCATGTTCGATCATGGAGTGATGTCTGTCATGTTCTATAATTGAGCGATGTCTGTCCTGTTCTATAATTGAGTGATGTCTGTCATGTTCTATCATGGAGTGATGTCTGTCATGTTCTATAATGGAGTGATGTCTGTCATGTTCTATAATTGAGTGATGTCTGTCCTGTTCTATTAGGGAGTTCAGGTCACGTGACTTACTTCGCTGAATTTGCGAAAATTCATTTCTCCCGATCACTTTTCCAACTTTTAGCCTCGCTATTTTCAGTTTTATTGAAAAGTATTAGTTGAAATTTCGCACGATAGATGCTAAATTATTAATTATTGACTGCGTAAATTCGCGTGTGAATCCTCGATAAACTTTTCGTGTTATCGCGCAGAATCCGTCGACCGGTAACGTCGTAACACGCTTCAAGAGTTGCGGGCCGTTTTTGGAGGGCTTTCCCCACGAGGGTATGTTGGCGCTGCTGGCAATGTGCGATCCCCAACCAACCGAAATGCTTAAAAAATGATGTAATCGCCTAATTCAGAACACGAGGAAGCCAACGGTGAGTTGCACATAATTCTGGTGTTGATATTTCAATATTTTTGCGCGATTTATAAACTTTAGATAATTATTTCGTAGCCTAAATTTTTGTCAAAACTCTTGTGCCGCCCCAAAATTTGTAGCTGGGGTTATATTTTCTAGAATTCATTAGCTAATTTACTTTGACAAGTTGTGAGAGCTCTCCCAATTTCTATTTTGTGAACCCTTCCTACCCCCTCGCTTGCCGCTGAGTTTACATCCGGGTTCTTTCGGAACAGTTCATTCATAAATTAAGGGTAACGACCACACGTGGATTACAAATACTACTTTGACACGCCCACCTTTTGTTCATTAACCATTTTGATTTGCTGCCATTAATTCTGCAAGCAGATGAACTGAATGTACCAGAGATACAGAATAAAGTCCTATTACTGGTACTGTTTCAAATTTTATGAAACTTTGAATAAAGGCAGTCTTATGTTTTTACTATGCCTATGTTTATTTGATTTGTTCACAACCACAACATAGTTGAGATAAGCTTACTTCTTTAATATTTTTCAATTAAAAGACAAAACAGCAGCAGCAACATAAAAGAATTGAAATAGTATTGAACTATTAACTGCTTAGAAATTAATTATCTCTATAATGTACTACAACACGTATAACCATTTGAACTTATTTTTTATCGTTTTATAGAATTACACTCCTTGGGCATTGTTATATATGTATGGTTTATTTAATTTACAAACTTAAAATGAAACTAAATATTCTGAAGGTCATGGGCTACAGTAACTGTCACAATTGGCCACAGTATTCTTAAATCATTGAGGCAAATGCTGTTGAATAATCACACCTCAGCAATTTTTCATGTGATTCTGAATAGGAGGGAATGTATGCCAAATGCATTGACAGTTAGAAAACAGTATACATGTGTGTGACAATAAATGAATTTGATGGGATATTAAGAACAAGCAGTTCTGAAACCATCTAAAGTTGCAGGATTTATATCACAATACCCTTGTCAAATTTCTAACAATCTCTTCATTTGACAAGCAAAAAGTTTCATTGCTAATCATTTTTGTCAAGTCCTGAATGCTGAAGAGAAAGGGAATCATGGTTTAACGTCGCATTCTCCTGAATCCTGAAATAGCTTTGCATGCATATATGTGTGTGTGTATTAATATTTGTATATTATACCTAGCTAGCTCTTGTGGACTCAAATGTTATTCTGGTACAACAAAGTTGAATTGAATTAAATTATATGCAGTATCAAAAATCCTCAAGCCAGGTCAGGCCCATGGACCCCTGGCTATTCTGAGATGTGCTCGCTGGATACAACAGATGACCTTGTTTCGTATTTACATATATGACAAGCAGATACAGATTATGCTTCTGGTTATATTTTTCTAGTTCTTTTCATTGTTGTAGAAGTATGATGAAGATATACCATTGCCGAATTAGAGACCTTTATCATGTTTTCGGAGTTCAGATATTGTAGGACAGATGTATCCAAATCTACTCTGAGAGTCTTTGAGGTGGTACATTCCTCTCAATCAGCCACAGCAATCACCAATGCTGAGGCCAATGCCGTAGCAAAAGTACCTTTGCCTCAGCAGTTTTGAACATTGTGTTAAATGGAGAATATTTCAATGCCACAAAAAAATTTTGTTGCAGCAGGAATCCTGTGGTATCAATTCGGATTCTATATCTACAATTTAGTTGAACAATTTGCAATTATGACAAGTTCATGGAATCTTCTACTAGTATGCCAAGAATCCTATATTTCCTTTTATTATGTTAAAAAAAAATTTATTTCATATATTCTCCACCAAAGTTGGCTGGGACCCCTGTATTGGTCATGTCAATAGTTTCCCAAAGATTTCTTTCATACACGATATTTCATTTTGGCACTCCAAAGCTCACCTCTTGGGAGTCAAAACCTTCCAAAGCTGTCCCAGGTCTGTTGGAAATACATGTAGTTATCAATACATGTAGTTCATATTCATATACCACCCCCACTCCTCCTTTTTATTATTACATGTAGGCTTTCTGATCAACCTTCGTGACCTCGGGACCTTTCTGAATATCACCATATTTGAGCGAACTGAACACCAGGCATTGTTTGTATATTTTGTCCCTGTTATCGTGTCGAATTCACATGTTGGTTTCCGTATTTCTTTTGATTTAAGAGATGCCCCCATGTCATTTCCATCCAGAACAAAGATTTTGTCCTTCAGCTTTTTCTCTGCATGAACTGCAATCCTCAAAGTAGTAAAGATCCCGCGAAGATAGCACATCACATTTGACTGGGCATGAATAGACATATGACTGGATGTGCCTGGACTTCACTGGACGTGTCTGGTTGTTAAATAGTATGACCGTTTCAAACAGACTAGCCCTGTTGCCCACATGTGCAGGCAGGCAGGCTGTTAGCCAGAGGGGGTGCCAGGGTGTCTTTTCGGCACCCTTTTTTAAAAATTTGGCACCCTAAATTTAGCGGATTTAACATGAAAGAGATGGGAAGTAGACACCGTTGTCAGGAAAATTTCCAAAAATTCTGAAATTAGCCACCCTGTTTTCAATTCCTGGCTAACACTATACACATGCAGGGCTGGTACAGAGTACAAAGCTGCATTATGGAGGATGATAATAATAGATATTCCATGTTCTCCCTGCTACTCTCATTTTGACTATCTGAGCAGCTTGCTATTATGTCATTTAGACTTCTACATGATGGTGGTGTGATGTTACGTACCTGCGAGAACTCACCAAATCATACCAAACCTCGGAAAGGAAAGAAGAGAATCTGCTGCTAAAACACACAGAGAATTTGTTCCCTGTATTGAAGAGACTATATATTATATTATACACATGCACCTGCATTTACAAATCTAGATGAGATATATTTACCAGAATGTGGAAGAATCAAATTTATGCAAATTACCTATGACTATGCCAAATTTCATCATAAAATTACCTAACTGAAGCATTTACACAAGCACAATGTAGGTAGACCATTTTCATGCTCTAACACCTTATTACAGAGATATAGGCGATTGGATAAAATGAATATGCAGATCAGCTAACATTTGATTGCACTGTTTCAACCATCTTCACAAGTCCAGGTAAATCCTAAATCCTCTTAGAGGGTTTACCTGGACATTTTTCATGATTTGAATGAGTTCTCGAGCCGATGCCTCCATTGTACAATCTCGTACATTTCATTCCCCGCTCTTGGTTTGAATTAGCATGTCGGTATCCCAAGCTTGCAGTTTTTGCTTTGACTTCTGATGTCGATTTCAGCTGGACATCAAAGTAGTTTGCCCATCCACTGGCATCGAATTCAAAACTTCATATCTCACACCTCACAACGGATTGGCATAATAAGCTAGCTTAGCGCGTCCACTGATTGGTTTGATTTAGAGGAAACCTATGATGGCCGAGAGGGCCATCGAATGTCGCGTTATAATTGCGTGATAATGAGCGATATTACGAAATATTGGGTTTATAATTGCGTGTTAATGAGCGATGTAATGCGATACTTCGCTATATCACTCATTTTCGCGCAATTATAACGTGATATTTCGCAATATCTCACTATTATAACGTGATATTTCGCAAGGACGTTCATTATTCCTGCAATTATAGCTTGACATTTTGTAATATATCTCATTATTGCGCAATTATAACATGATATTTCGCAATATTCGTGCAATTATAATGCGATATTCGATGGCCCCTCTCGGTCATCATAGAAACCCCTTGATCTATTTTTATCCAGAACTGATAAGCGTAACTAACCAAGCTAGTACATCTATCCTAACAGTTCCATCGATACACTGGCTCGTGAGGATGTGTTTCAACAGATATAGACAAAATGGCCAGTTGTAAATGTTTCAATCCAAACAATAAAAAATTGTAAAATTCAAGGCAAAACAGAGAAAAAAAACCCAGATAATTAAATTTATGCAAATTTGCTCATGATTATGCAACTGCTCCCTTAAAATATATTTAGCAAACCTGTTAAATGTCCCCTTGAAATATCGTATTAACAAAGCCTGAGTGAAGTTAAAATGACCACTGGGCATGCTGGGTATGGAAAGCCTTGACTCCTTGCATATTACAATGAAAAAATAGGGTTAATTAGGTGAAAATATGCAACTTTGATGCCAGTTAGGTAAAATACACAAATTAACTAAAATATAATTGCACCTTTGAAAACAACACACACAAATTGATCAGATATGAAATCTTTAAACCCAATAAAAAAAAAAATGGAATATTTCAGTCGAAAAAAAAAAAAAAAATCTGATATTTATATATGCAATTTAAATTTATGCAAATTACCTCATAATTATGTACATTTCCCACCGAAATACATTAACAAAACCGGAGTTCACCTGATTGAGCACAATGAATAAAACAAAAATAAATGGTACAGAATTTTGTATATCCTGGGAAGCTCGACAACATGGCATCATACATGTATGTATATTACAATGGCAAAATTGAGTTAATTAGGCAGAAATATGCAAATTTTATGCAAATTAGTCAAAAATATGCAAATTAGCTTAACTTTGATTACACCATTAGAATGGGCACACAAAACTTGTTTAATTCTGAAATTTTCAACTCTGAAATTAAAAAATTGTGAAATTTAGTCTGAATTGAGTGAGAAAAAATCTGCCCATTTTGATAAAAATGGGTCCATGAGTTGCTCCCCTTTCCATATGGAGCAGTTCCAAAAAATACCCCAAACTAGCCATCTTCATCGCGCTGTATATCGGTCAATTCTTAACCGATTTTCATTTTGTAAACAGTTCTGTGATTCACAGACCATAAGCTTTCAGATTTTACTACATACAACTTCATTGCACTTAATTGTAAAAATGGCCTGAAATCCCTAGTTCTATCATTGATAGCTCCGGTGTAGCCTTGTTCCATACTACGTGAGAACAAGGCCCCGGCTGTAAACCAGTCACCAGATCGAGTTGTTGGGAAATTGCCGTACGGGCAATATTTGCCGACCCAATTGACCATAACCAATAAAATAATTCGATTCTATGTCCACTTACCTTTCATAAAAATCCTTGTTTATGAGTGACCGTCCGTTTTTAGCTTGGCAAGAGATCGAAACTCGGACGAGGGGGGTAAAACTGTCCACATCTCCGCCATCTTTACATCGATAAGTTTTACATGGACAGTTTAACCCCCCTCGTCCGAGTTTCGATCTCTTGCCAAGCTAAAAACGGACGGTCACTCATAAACAAGGATTTTTATGAAAGGTAAGTGGACATAGAATCGAATTATTTTATTGGTTATGGTCAATTGGTTCGGCAAATATTGCCCGTACGGCAATTTTCCAACAACTCGATCTGGTGACTGGTTTACAGCCGGGGCCTTGTTCTCACGTACATGACGTAGTATGGAACAAGGCTACACCGGAGCTATATCATTGAGTGATGTCTGTCCTGTTCCATCATTGAGTGATGTCCGTCATGTTCTATAATTCAGTAATGTCTGTCATGTTCTATCATTAAGTGGTGCCTGTCATGTTTTGTTCCCTGGTGCTTTTGTCCGGTCACCCTCTTGTTGTTGTTTTAGTACAATTTGTTGTGTACAGTTGTTGTTGTTGTTGTTGTTGTTGTTGTTGTTGTTGTAGCAGTAGCTGCCGTTGTTGTTGCTTACACAAGTTACAGACTCAGAATGAGATGGATCATGACAGTTGATCAAATCGGGGAAAGAAAACCTGACTTATGTTCTATACACATATACCTACCAGATGACAAATGGGCATCATTTACATCCCAGTTTCTTAATTTGACAACCACGACCGGTCCTCATCAGCAACACGTTCGTTTCGCTGTGTTCGACATGTACCGCGCTGAAAACATATCACGTGACCTAGGCTGCCAATCAACTCACTTTCTGGGTCCAAGGCCAAGCAAACAATCTAACCCCAGAACTCACTTTAGCTGCGAAAACTTCCGCCAATACGGAAATAGCCGAACGTGAGATTGACCAAGCAAATATGTATTTCGAATGAACAAAAACAATTCAGAAACTGGCAATCAAGCATTCTCCGTCTGTAGTCCGACAAAATATTTTCTAATACCGGTACTGATTTTGTAGGGGCTGCATGTCGGACTGACAAAACAAGCCCACCAGAGCTCCCAATCCTATCAATTCTCCCCAATCGTACATGTCGCTACAAGCGACATGTCCAAATGGGGAACAGCTAGGATTTAATTTTAATTAGATTGCAGAGCTCCGGAAGAAAAAGCACCAATATGTTAGAAGATATCCCAAACTTGAACACTGAGCGAAAGTGCCGGAAAAAAACGCACCCGAATCTGATAAAAAAAAGCACCATAGTTGTACAAAAATGGTACAAAGGTACCGCGTATCTATTAATGAAACCACGCGTACTGGATTCAACGTCACCCACAACACGATGACAGACAACGGCGAAAACGAAAAAACATGGTAAAATTTTCTTCAATTCATCCATGATTCCTCCCACTACGTCTACACCAGAACAATACCGGTAACACACTTTCTAAAAACCCCGGCATACCTCGGCCTAACTGTCGCTCTGTCATTTTAAGTTGTTGGTGGTGTACTTTTCTTTCGCCTGAAACGCGATACCGATCGTGGATTTGCACCGTTTTCAACCAAAAAAAAGGGCATGTCTTTATATAACGTAAACAGTATTTCGAACTGCTTTCCCTCTCCACGGTATGTATCCAAACAGATCTCTACCAGTGCAAACGATCTCTACCATCTGCACAACGATCTCCACCAGCTAATATTACGGGTTTACGAGCAGTGGCATGTACCAATTTTAGCTTATTTTGCCAGGAAGACCTGAGTAATACTCGGAATGATATAGCGCAGCGTACGCCTAAATATACGAGGAAATATATTTCGTTCTTGTTTCAAACGTGCGTCCTCTGATTATTTCATAATCAGGGACACCGATCGCCCCATCGACGATTCCGTATTGAGAATGTGATGAAATTTACCGGTCTTTAATGTCTTGAATTGAAATTCTGATAGAAAGGGGCTACTTTATAAAGAAATATTGTCAAATTCCAGTCAGATTTCACATATACGGGTAAAAATCAGCAAGTTTATGTGAAAATATGTGTGCACAATGTACTTTTCGGAAATTACAATTACAACGATCTCTACCAATTCCTGACAACTATCTCTACAGATTCGGTGCATGGAAAGTGTTGGACAAAGATCTACAAATCAAGTCGTATGAACAGGCCTAGAACCAGAGATATATTGTGCGGATTTGTCTGATGCCAAGTTGCGCACGCATGCACGAAAGATGATCGAGTCAGTTCGGTCTCGTCATTGGGAGCTCGGAAAATTACGTACCGGTACACAATGTGCATGACCTTAGTCCGAAGGTTCGAAGTGAGAACGAAGAAATTGGCTTGATATAATGAAGATGATCTCAACACTCTTAAAATGAAAGCGTTTTATTTAACATTATTAATGTCCGAGGTGTTACACCATCATATAAACTGTTATATTTGTAACACTCTCAGAAAGTGTTGAAAAAATATCTAACATTATGCTACACTTTACTAGGCTGAATTTAACACTTGTATAGTGTTGTATTGCTCATCATACTGGAATATAATGTGGGATATAAAACTTTTTTTTCCAACGCTTTTTGTCAATTCTCGGACATTTATAGTGTTACATACAACAATTTCAATTTAACACTTTCTGAGAGTGGAAACTTTGTCGAGTCCAGTGGCCAACCCTAGATTTTGTGGTGTGAATAGCGGGGGTGTTGATCAGTAGAACTTAAATAAATTAAATGGTCTTAGATCTAGATTTTTCTGTATATACCCGCGAATATCACCACGTCACAGGTGTTTTTGCCAAAATCATGGAAAATACATTTTCTGCGCAGCAAGGCAAGGAATTCAAAGCATAGGCCTACAGATATATCCGCATGCATTGTTTTTTTATTGGATCATAAACACACCGGAAAGTCGATAATAAATGAATAAATTTTATATGACTTTACATTTAATTCAAATGTATGGCGTTGAAAACTGCATTTTAAGAATACGAAACAATCTCCAAACTCGGAAACCATCATGTGAGCTATGCTGATATTTTGAACACTGTTTCCCCGTCGTGCGATCTTTTTATCATCGAATAAAAAGTGTGGGTCTTCGATCCACTTTTTTATGTAAAAAACTTTGAGTGTTCCTATTTCCATAGTTTTCGCGACGTCATTAACTCCCCTGATAACATCTCTCATCGGAAAGATGAAGTCCTAAAATAATTGTGTTACGGCAACAGAAAATATATGTACACAATATGTGAAAGTTCTACCTAGATCGCTTTATGATTACGTATAATTATGACATGAAATTGGAATCCGTATCATGTGCTATTTCCTGAAAAAAAAGGATCTAAATGGAGTCATTTTATTTTTTCGATTTCAACGGCACCACGTATAGGCCAAAATGCCGCCTTATCGTATCATCTCTTTTTTTTCAATTTCAAATCGCCTTTATTTGTGTACCGGTAAATGTATCTTTTTGCCAAAAGCATCAGCGTGTTGATAGCACATTGTTCTTTTCCCCCAACGTAATCATCTTAGGGAGACCCTTATCGATAAATATATATGAAAATCAATAAAGACAAAATCATATTGCCATGTTTGAGCGATCCCGCTCTATAAAATGAAGGAAAAAAGGGGCGTTTTTGCTCAATAACTTTGATTCCTTCGAAACCAATGCTCCAAAACTTCAGGCGCATTAATCTATCTATTGTTCCACGTCCTTTAATTAATGTGCCATTTTAAGAACCAGTCAATGTTGTTTCAGTAGCGTGACAGATATTTGGCCTATTAAATTAGATAAATAACAAGTTACTTTTAGCAAACGACCGCTTTTATCTCCATTTTAGAGAGCGGGATCGACCTAACATGGTAATATGATTTTGTCTCTATTGATTTCCCTTGTAGACCCATTGGTTTCAGCTTATAAATCTCCCAGAGTAGGCCTATCCCAACACTGTAAGCGCTGATAGAGATCGTTGTCAACTTCAACACAGAAAAACATGCATATCACAAACTCATGGTAGAGATCGTTGTAAAATGAATAGTGATTTTGATTGAAATTCTTCTCCCAATCAAACAGGACGACTTTGAGGCTTAATTATTTCAGTTACTTGAACAATAAGCCATAATTAAAGGGACAAACACAGCTGGTGTACAGTCAGATATGCCCTAAAATAGACCATTCTTTGATGATGGAGTCGATTCTCCTAATCGGCATAGCAATCCTGTGTCCCAAATTAAAAAATAACGAAAAGACATCAGGCTTTAGCTTGCACGTGCTATAAATCTAGATACTCATATGGGTACGCTGAGCTGTGTGGTTTACAGACCTTTTCGGTGCTTGGCTGATTATTTTGCCTTGACCGGACATGCTCCTCTCGAATATCCAACAATTTATCGCTTCACGCACCGGTAGAGATAATTTCATTACGGGTAGAGATCGTTTGCACTGGTAGAGATCTGTTTGGATACACACCGTGCTCTCTACTGCTACTGCTACTGATCTAAAGTTAATAATATGAAAACTTAGGCTAATTGATGAATAGTTCATGGAATAACCCGTATATTTGAAAATCCAATTCAAATGTATGGTTGGCCGTCTCTGTCCTTAATGATTATTTTATCCCATGGTATTCTAGTACCGGTAGTAGTAAAAGCGTAAATTCGTGTCTATCTAGGGAAGATAACGTTTGTTGGGCGGTCACGTGACCGGAAGTGACCTTTGACACCTGCGCCTGGGCACAATACGGGTAAAAATGGCGTGCAGGTGTCAAAGGTCACTTCAGGTCACGTGACGGCTCAGAAAGAGTTCTCCCCCTAAATAGACACGAATTTGCACTTCAGTTACTTCAATGTTAATTGATATCGCCGGGAAAACTGCAGCATTTTCTGCACACGTAATATGCCGAGAACCAGAGGGCCTAGAGACATGGGGATTGCTCCAAATGAGTCGCCTGGACCCGGGCTTCCTCCCTAGGGTGCCCCCCCACGTAGTAATGGCCCGGTCTAATTTCATAATACGATAGACCGTCCATGTTCTGCTACATCATAATTCTTCTTGTCTTCTCAGTAGCTTATATCTATAATACTATTCTCTTCAGCATTAGGGAGCTTCTTGAAATTAGGAACTGAGTTCCCTGGTAGGGATGGCATATGCCGGTTATTCAAATGGGATACACCATGCCCAGTTTGGAGTTCTGATCTGGATGGATCAGAGTTCCATTTAGGCAATTCCCCCCTGCTGTTGCATGGTATGGCATAAGCCATCCTTTGTCTGCCAAGTTCCAAACTGTATGGCATGGAGTTCCTAGGAGTTCCAAAACGGCGCACCATGCCACTCTGTTTGGAATGCCTTATGCCAGTTCCTGGTATGCCCCAATTTCAAGAAGCTCCCTTATCAACGTTGCAAACCAGCATATACGGATCGATGGCTGGGTTCGTCTACACGGTGATCGGGGTCTTGGAGTATATTTTTTCCTGTCAGTTATGCACCTTGGCTGTCAGTTATGCACCTTGGCTGTCACGTATGCGCGTGCGACTGATGATGCACCCACAGCCTGGTGTACTCTATGCCCTACGGGTTATAGGGTACAGGGTGCACCACCAGGCGCGTGCGATGATGTCAGTTCCGGCTATGACGTCACTTCTGACAATGTACATAGGTGAGCGCAGATGCATGCAGTAACCTCAGGGAATTCCCACAGAAAGACGAATACAACTGAAACTGGCTTCGTGTGGTTTAGACCAGATTGAACCGGTTGTGCTAAAAATAGATCGCTACCTGGCGCACTATAAAAACGAACGTTCTGACACTTTAAGCAGACATTCGTTTAACCACTCACGTCACGATGTTCACGTGTACTACTTGTTCCAAGTCTTTTACATGCTTGTGCGACTTACAACACCATGAGTGTTCCATCCAGGACGCTACTACCCAGTATACCTGCGAAACCTGTGGGGATACATTTAATCGCCTGGATAATTTACACCGCCATGAACCGTGTCTCCATGAGGCATCTAGGCATCAATGTGGAGATTGTGGACACCGCTTCAGACTGTACAATCAGTTGAGATCTCACCAACGTGTAATCCATGGACATGCACGCTTGAGGGTTGAGGAACCCATGGCGATTGACCCCATCCATGAGTGTACTAGTCACGGTCCTGTTGGAGAGTATTCATCTTTAATCTGCAGGAAGTCATTTAATCTTAAGGATAATTTATGGCGATAATTTATTTATCCTTCAACATGGCTGATAGTTACTCTGAGGGTGGGCAAACCTCGCCCAGGCACTACGATATGATAAAGCACCAGAAGACTTTGTATGGGTGTGAAGACGATACAGATACTGGAGCAGAAGCCTCAAACACTCTCTGCACACTGATCTCACGTACTGCGGCACCATGACGATCAAGCGTGACGAGGATATTGGGCTACCGCTCACAGATGCGGTCAACTCTGCGTCTAACGGACAAGACGACGTTAAAACTCTATTCACTCACTAACAGGCAAGAGTGAACACTCCTGAGGATTGGCGCAACACAAAGGGCATACTCTGATTGGACAATAGCAGTCGAAGATTGGTACGGACGGCTTTTTGAGTAAATAAGACAAGTGCATACGGGAATTGTAGAGACACCCATAGTGCCCCCCCCCCCACCCCAGCATGGATGTGCTGTGATGGAGTGCATAATAAAATGATCGACCTGTAATCCTTGTTGCTATTGTTCTCTTTTTGGATTAGCCAATCAGAATAGTACTTATCACAGACTACAAACGTTCAGCTGCGTATAGGCGCGCACGTGTGTGTGTGTGTGTGTGTGTGTGTGTGTGTGTGTGTGTGTATGTGTGTGCGTGCGTGTGTGTGCGTGTGGGTGGAGGGGTCAACAGCATTAGGGCGTCACTGCGTAAAGACGGGCGTTGAATGCGTTAAGGTAGATGCTGAGGGCGTTATGACGGTGAGTTAATAATTCACTCTCAACGGATTCGAACCCTTTTATTCCGGTCTAAACCGGTTCTATTGTATATGGATATAGCTTCTCTATTCCTAGTCAACAGTTGTCTCCCTTGATGTTCCACCAAGAGCTTTAATATTACCCCATGCATGGGTTCAGGTATTCTGGACACATCTACAAGGTCCACAAGTCAACCCCTATGGGTTAGTGTATAGGAGTGTAGGCATGTCTCAAGGGCGCACCCGAATGACGCTTTGCCTACTACTAATGATGTCATCAATGACGTCACAGTCACGTACCAGAGCTTCAATATGAGACCATGCACACTATATCTGGACTCCCTCCGTTGCTCAAACAGACCCCTGCGTACTTCAAAAATGCCCACTTTTTATACGGCTGCCACACTGCGCATGCGCAGAATAATGAAGCCGGGTAAAATCACAACTCCAGTTGGAGTCTACCCCAAGAGAGCTTGAAAACGAGACCACGACCCATTTGTACTAAGCATGGCTCACCTCGAAACTGCCATCTTCCTATACTACATCTCAACTGCGCATACCCAGATTGATGCGACTTCCGATGACTCTACCTCACGAGTGCTTCAAACTGACACCTCACTCGGGCCATTCGAACCAATAATGGTCCCTCAATCACTCAACCACGTCTCTATTCACCCCAAAAATGTCCGCTTTCGCTACTACTCCTACTGATGACGTCACAGATGACATGAACAATCCTTAAGTCGCGGTCTACACGACAAGAGTTTCAAAAAGATACCCCACACGGTCCATTTGGACCAAGGATTGTCCCTACATTATCCAAACATGTCATTGCTCAAACACAAAACGCCCTTTTTCATTACTACTACCCAACTGCGCATGCGTGTTATGATGCAACTTCCAATAAAAACATACCAGTCGTAGCCTATATGCAGAGAGCTACAAGATGACACCCCATACGGTCCACTTGAACCAGGATGGTTCATCACTAACCCGAACGCGTCCCTTCACACCCCCAAATGCCCACTTTGGCTACTACTCCTACTGGTGACTTCACCAATGACGTCACAGATGACGTGGACATCCCTCAAGTCGTGGTCTGCACATTGAGGGCTTCAATTCGATACCCTGCACGGCCTATTAGAACCAAGAATGGTCCCTCAATCACTCAAACACACCCCCGCGAACCCCCAAAATGCCCACTTTCTATACTACGGCCAGGCTGCGCATGCGCCGAATGATCAAACTGGACCACACCAGTCCAATCTGGTGCTACCCCAAGAGAGCTTCAAAATGAGACCTCATAATAATATTGGTCTGTCTCGACCCCAAAACGCCCTTTTCCCACAATTTCCTCTCTGTGTATGCGCAGATTGACGGCATTTCCACTCCATACTCCTCCAGCTGGACGCTTCCCCACGAGTGCTTCACTATAACACATTACACGGCCCAATAGGACCAATAATGGGTCCACCTAGACCCAAAACGTCCATTCCGATCTACTTGCGTACTCTCGCTGCATGTATGACTGTACCAGATTATGAAATGATTTTTGAGAGAGAAAGAATAAATTGGTCGTCAGCGAGATTCGAACCCACGACTCCGGTATCGCGCCGATGCTCTACCGACTGGGCTATGACGGCCCATAGTTATTACACCCGTGGATTGTTCCTGTGATGACCAGCCTTCTCTCTCGCATGTATATATGCTC
This sequence comes from Hanleya hanleyi, assembly GCA_036873755.1. NCBI lineage: Eukaryota > Metazoa > Mollusca > Polyplacophora > Lepidopleurida > Hanleyidae > Hanleya > Hanleya hanleyi. Next base: position 8,537 of record JAVTVY010053263.1, on the reverse strand, counting down.
AGTGGTGGGCTATACGCCATACCAAATATCATTTCTTCATTATACCAGATTAGGGTGATCCCGCTCTCTAGAATGGAGGTAAAAAGGGTCGTTTTTGCTTAATAACTTTTGATTCCTAATTAACAAATGCTTCAAAAATCCAGGCGAAATAATTTATCTATTGTTCCATGTCCTTAAATTAATTGGGGATGTGTTTGAGTGATTGAGTGACCATTCTTGATCCTAATAGGCCGTGCAGGGTGTCCAATTGAAGCCTTCGGTGTGTAGACTACGACTTGAGGAATGTTCACGTCATTAGTGACGTCATCAGTAGTAGTACTAGCCAAAGTTGGCATTTTGGGGTTGTGAAGGGACTTGTTTGGGGTAGAGATGAACCATCCACGGACGAAATGGACCGTGTGGGGTGTTATCCTGTAGCTCTCTGCAAGTAGACGACGATTGGTATTACAACACATATAAGGGAAGTGGGAAGAGGTGCCGACATACTGGCAAAGCCACATGACTTCACAGTATAGTCTTCCGGTTAACCTATTCTAAAGCACATACCAAGAATCTAACGATTCGTAATATGTGTTGTATCTCAGGTACGCTTTTATTGTACCTGTTCATGTGGCAACTTGGATGATATGCCCACACGGCCCCTAGCACCGGCATAAGCGGTATTAGATACAAATCTAGAGAGCTATGATGGAAATGCCCTGACAGCTCGTATTTTGGTAATTGGTGAGCTGTTTCGCTGTGACAACTCGTACACTGGGGATTGGTGAGCTGTATCGTCGTCAGATGAAAATGACGGCATTTAACACAAAAGACTAGTATGTAAGGCCCGATGTCGACCCAGCATCAACTTCCCACAAATGCCAACAATGTTTTTTGTTGGATGTTCCATCATGTTACACATGCCCAGTTGGGCAGTAGTAAGTACCGTGGTCATTTTGGAGGTGCGCGGGGGCATATTTGAGAGATTGAGGTTCTATATCTCATGTAAGGTGTCAAAGTGAAGCACTGGGTGTGTGGAGGACACTTGGGTTATTGGAATGAGCAATGACGTCATGCTGCGCATGCGCAGTCTGGCCGTAGTATAGAAAGTGGGCATTTTGGAAGTACGCAGGGGTTTGTTTGAGCGATGGAATGGGTATTCTTGGTCCAATATAGCGCTCAGCTCTTCCACGTGACTGTGACGTCATTGGTGATATCAGTAGTAGACAAAGTGCAGCTCGGGGCGACTTGTGCACCCTGGAGTGTATGTTGTCAGGTATTGTAGTCTATTATTAGACATTGTGGATGTTTCTGGAATAGGGCTGAGGCAAGTTTGTTTACGTTATGTGGGTCAACCTTGGAGCGTTCTGGAAGATTATTGTAAATTGTATCTAGGTCGGATGATGAGGTGGTGTTGTGTATTCTAGAGGCTTCTTGATTGAGTAGAATGACCTGGAATGCCTCCTAGAGTATAAATAGCGCTCAGTCAGTGAGTCAAGAGGGAGGGAATTCAAACTGACTTTATGTGGGTGCGCTATACTGTATTACCTTTGCTGCGAATTGACTTTTGGCTGCTGTGTAATCCACGTGATTGAACTGTCGGAAATTGGACACTTACTGGGATTGTGAACAACTGAGCAGTGTTGGATAACCATTATACAGAAGTGGGATTTGACTTCGTCAACAAGGACTATAAAGTATACACTGGTATAGCATTGAACAGTAAGACTATATTTCACACATTTATTTGTTGTATTAACCTTACTTTATTTGTATAGGATTTTAGTAATGTAAATAAATATTTGATTGTTAATCCTTGACTTCACAAACCTTTTCTATTACGTTTTTCTGTTATTGTAAATTTGACGTAACAGAAATTGGGGTCTCGCCCGCGAGATTTGTTTACATTATAGCTGCCAGCTGATCAGCTTAGTAGTATACAATGTGTAAAACGTCGTCGTAGCGCCTCACTGCGCATGCGCGGAGTTAATTTTTGGGTTGCCATAGGGGGGGTTCGCATACGTGATGGGGAGGTTGGGGAGGTGCGCATGCGTGAGTTTGATGTGAGTGGGTGGGTTCAAAATGGCGGCCGGTTATTTTCTCTGGGACGTTGAAAGTCCGCCATTTTGACCCCACCCACTCACTCGGTTGCACTGATTTGACCTGGGATGTGAGTGGGTGGGTTTAAAATGGCGGCTTAGGGTGTTGTGTGTGTAAAATAAGGGTCCGCCATTTTGAACCCACCCACTCACCGGTTGACAGAAAAAAAAAAAGTTCCGGCAAAAAAAAAAAAAAATGTATTCATGCGCGGTGATGCGGTTTGGCCGTGGTTTTGGCGGTGATTCGGTCTCGGGAAAAAGCTTCCGCGGAGAAAAAGTAGTCCCTAGATAAAATGGTCCGATTGGGTCGAGTGAGGTATCAAAGTGAAGCTTATGTGAAGGGGCATCTAATGGGCTGGGTGTGGGGTTGAACTATCGGCCTTCTGCGCATGCGCGGTGGCCGAAGGGTATGAAAATAGCCGTGTTGGAGCTAGGGAAGTCCCTAAGGGTCCGATGGGGTCGAGTGAGGTATCAAAGTGAAGCTTATGTGAAGGGGCATCTAATGGGCTGGGTGTGGGGTTGAACTATCGGCCTTCTGCGCATGCGCGGTGGCCGAAGGGTATGAAAATAGCCGTGTTGGAGCTAGGGAAGCCCCTAAGGGTCCGATGGGGTCGAGTGAGGTATCAAAGTGAAGCTTATGTGAAGGGGCATCTAATGGGCTGGGTGTGGGGTTGAACTATCGGCATTCTGCGCATGCGCGGTGGCCGAAGGGTATGGAAATAGACGTTTTGGAGCTAGGGGAGCCCCTAATGGACCAATGGGGTCGAGTGAGGTATCGATGTGAAGCATTCGTGAAGGGGCATCTGATGGGCTGGGTGTGGGGTTGAAATATCGGCATTCTGCGCATGCGCGGTGGCCCAAGGGTATGGAAATAGCGGTTTTGGAGCTAGGGGAGTCCCTAATGGGCCAATGGAGTCGTATGAGGTATCAAAGTGAAGCATTCGTGAAGGGGCATCTGATGGACTGGGCGTGGGGTTGAAATATCGGCATTCTGCGCATGCGCGGTGACCCAAGGGTATGGAAATAGACGTTTTGGAGCTAGGGCAGCCCCTAATGGTCCAATGGGGTCGAGTGAGGTATCAAAGTGAAGCATTCGTGAAGGGGCATCTGATGGACTGGGTGTGGGGTTGACATATCGGCCTTCTGCGCATGCGCGGTGGCCCAAGGGCATGAAAATAGCCTTTTTGGAGCTAGGGGAGCCCCTAATGGTCCAATGGGATCGAGTGAGGTATCAAAGTGAAGCATTCATGAAGGGCATCTGATGGACTGGGTGTGGGGTTGAATTAGGGTCATTCTGCGCATGCGCGGTGGCCCAAGGGTATGAAAATAGACGTTTTGGCATCTAGGGGAGCCCCTAATGGTCGAATGGGGTCGAGTGAGGTATCAACGTGAAGCCTAGGTGAAGGGGTATTTGATGGCTGGGTGGGTGCATGTAAAATTTTTCCTGAAAAAAAAAATACGGAACACGGACTTTATCGAAAAACCTGGGAAAATGCCTATATGGGGTATGAGGGGTATATAGGTCGCCGGGCTTAACGGGGCTTGTCTATCAACAGAGTTATCTTTCCCTAGTTCCAGGGTGGGTGTATGTAAAAATTTTCCTGAAAAAATACGGAATACGGACTTTATCCTAAATTACGGGAAAATGCCTATATGGGGTATGGGAGGTATAGGACCATCCTGGGAAACGTACTTCTATACATTTGCGGTAGGGTTGTGAGGTCTCGTTTTACTCGTCTCGTCATTTAGAACATGATAGGAAGTGTCCCCGTGCGAATCGGTGAAATTTTTGAAAAAGTACGATATAGCCTCATATAGTCGCATACTGAGGGTATAGGACCGATGTTTGTCCCCCTGGGAAACGTACTTCTATACATTTGCGGTAGGGTTGTGAGGTCTCGTTTTACTCGTCTCGTCATTTAGAACATGATAGGAAGTGTCCCCGTGCGAATCGGTGAAATTTTTGAAAAAAGTCACCGAACCCCATATAGTCCCATACTGAGGGTATAGGATCAATGTTTGTCCCCCTGGGAAACGTACTTCTATACATTTGCGGTAGGGTTGTGGGGTCTCGTTTTACTCGTCTCGTCATTTAGAACATGATAGGAAGTGTCCCCGTGCGAATCGGTGAAATTTTTGAAAAAGTACGATATAGCCTCATATAGTCCCATACTGAGGGTATAGGATCGATGTTTGTCCCCCTGGGAAACGTACTTCTATGCATTTGCGGTAGGGTTGTGGGGTCTCGTTTTACTCGTCTCGTCATTTAGAACATGATAGGAAGTGTCCCCGTGCGAATCGGTGAAATTTTTGAAAAAAGTCACCGAGCCCCATATAGACCCATACTGGGGTATAGGTTCAATGTTTATCCTACTGGGAAACCCACTTCTATACATTTGCGGTAGGGTTGTGGGGTCTCGTTTTACTCGTCTCGTCATTTAGAACACGATAGGAAGTGTTGCGGAGCGAATCGGTGAAATTTTTGAAAAAAGTCACCGAGGCCTGGGTAGGCCCATAGGCCTATACTGCATGGCTATGGGTGTATAGGCCCATACGGGGTGGACATGTTGGAGTCTAGGTGGGCCACTCATGGTCCAATGGGGTCGAGTGAGGTCTTATTTTGAAGCTCTCGTGGAGGAGCACTTGACTACACTAATGGTTCGTCCGTGTTCAATAGTCTGCGCATGCGCAGTCTGGCCGTAGTATAGAAAACAGGCATTTTGGGTGCTATGTAGGGGTGTGTTTGGGTTAGAGATGAGCTAATCACGGTTCGAATGGGTCGTGTGAGGTGTCAAAGTGAAGCTTGTGTGGGGTAGAGTCAGAATGGTGTGTTTTTGAATGCATGTCGCGTTAATCTGCGCATGCGCAGTTGGTTGTAGTAAGTAAAGTGGCCATTTTGGGGCAGCGAAGGAAGTTATTTGGGGTCGAGATGGGCTAATCACGGTTCGAATGCGTCCTGAAAGGTGTCATCTTGTAGTTCTCGGGGTGTACACTCCGATTTGAGGGATGTTCGCGTCATCTGTGACGTCATCGGTGACGTCATCGGTACGAGTAGTAGCGAAAGTGGCCATTTTCGGGCAGTACATGAAGGTATTTGGGGTCGAGATGGGCTATTCACGGTTCGAATGCGTCCTGGAAGGTGTCATCTTGTAGTTCTCGGGGTGTACATTCCGATTTGAGGGATGTCCGCGTCATCTGTGACGTCATCGGTGACGTCATCGGTACGAGTAGTAGCGAAAGTGGACATTTTCGGGCAGTACATGAAGGTATTTGGGATCGAGATGGGCTATTCACGGTTCGAATGCGTCCTCGAAGGTGTCATCTTGTAGTTCTCGGGGTGTACATTCCGATTTGCGGGATGTTCGCGTCATCTGTGACGTCATCGGTGACGTCATCGGTACGAGTAGTAGCGAAAGTGGACATTTTCTGGCAGTACATGAAGGTATTTGGGGTCGAGATGGGCTATTCACGGTTCGAATGCGTCCTGGAAGGTGTCATCTTGTAGTTCTCGGGGTGTACATTCCGATTTGATGGTGTCCGCGTCATCTGTGACGTCATTGATGACGTCATCGGTACGAGTAGTAGCGAAAGTGGACATTTTGTGGGTGCGTGAGGGTGAGTTTGGTGTAGAGATGCACCATCCTTAGTCCGAATGCGTCGTGTGAGGTGTCATTTTGTAGCTCTCGGGGTGTACATTCCGAATTGAGGCATGTCCGAAGCATCTGTGACGTCATCGATGACGTCATCAGTAGGAGTATTAGCGAAAGTGAGCCTTTTGGGGCAGTGCAGGAAGGTATTTGGTGTAGAGATGGACCATCCGCGTCGTGTGGGGTATCATGTTGTAGCTCTCGGAGTATAGACCCTGATTTCAGGGATATTTATAGCATCTGTGACGTCATTGGTGACGTCATTAGTACAAGTTGTAGCGAAAGTGGGCCTTTTTTAGCAGTGAAGGATGTTATTTGGTGTAGAGATGGACCATCCGCGGTCCAAATGGACCGTGTGAGGTGTCATCTTGTAGCAACGCCCACCAACACCATTCTTAATGCTTCAACGCCCTGGTGAAATAGCTCAGAAGCTCTGATATTCCATGGAATTGTCACTAATTCTTCGAAATGCGGTGATGCCCGTCAACGCCCGTCGTTACACCTTAACACTCTAACATAACGCCATGATATAGACCAGAGAGAGAACAACAACAACAACAAGGATGACACATGAGAGAACAACAACAACAAGAAGTTTTTTTCATATATTTTATTTTCCCCAATGTTACATCACACCCACGCTGGGGGAGCCGCGTTGGGTATATTTACAATTCAAGAAGATTCTTATCCAATCAGAGGCCACCATTTGCATGTTTCATATTCGTTCCTGTCCGTTAGATGTATTCTTGTCCAATCAGAAGTCTCCATTTCAGAAAGTGCCATCTGAACCGTTTATTCTAATCATCGTCGGGCAGGCCAGGATACCGTTGAGGCAACATATCCTCAGATAGTTGTTTGCGCATTCTGAGTATCTATCAGTGCATGGGTGAATACTTTCATCCGATGGAGGTGGTGGTCAGTTTAACCACGAAGAACGCAACATTGGTCATTATCTCCACTATCCACTTGGTGTTACAATTCAAGAAGACTTGTCCAATCAGAGGCCACCATTTGCATCTGTCATATTCGTTCCTGTCCGTTAGATGTATTCTTGTCCAATCAGAAGTCTTCATTTCAGAAAGTTCCATCTTCGGCCATGTTCGCTCTGAACCGTTTATTCTAATCACCGTTGGTCAAGCCAGGATACCGTTGAGGCAACATATCCTCAGATAGCTGTTTGCGCATTCTGAGAATCTATCAGTGCCTGGGTGAATACATTCATCCGATGGGTTGGTCGGTCAGCTTAGTCACGAAGAACGTAACATTGGTTACCCTCTCCACTTTCCACTTGGTGTTGGGGCGTTGTTGTTGGGCCCATTCCAAGGGATCCACGTTGGCCAGGTTCTCCAGCATCGTCTCTAGCGACGCCTGGTTAATGATGGTAAACGGTTGGTCAAATACCCGGATGTTACTGCTCGGGTAAAAGTATCGGACTTGATCTGTCTCCTTATGCTGCAGCACATAACCAAACGCCAGATTTAATTTGAAGGACGTTGCTTGGTCATTGAAGATGGCTTCCACGTAGCTGCCTAGACGGGCGAGGTCGGTCAGTCGAAAATTGTAGATATCTTGAATAGGGCGATGACGGTAGAAACAGTGCCGTATCATGGTCCAATGGCGCCGATAGATGTCACTCACTGGATGGGCGCCCTGTAAGAGATCGCTAGGAACATTTATGGGCTCGTCCAGAAAATGTTCGATGTTATCAGGCGTATGACTCGAAACCGTAACGGTGGGGTCCGGCTGGATATCCAGGCCCTCCTGGACCGTGGGTATAGGCAGGCTCTTCGTCATCGTATCACCAGTGGCGTTCGTCTCTCCGGGTTCATCTTCACTGGGTCTGACCTTCCGCGGCTCCTCTTTAGTGGAAAGTTGTCGCCCAAACCGTAGAGACGGGGCATGCTTCAAACGTTGGTGCTGTCTAAACCGACTGGGTCGTTTGAAGAGTCGACCACAATCATTACATAGTACCGTCGCACCCGCGTGAAGTACCCTCTCATGACGCAGTAAATGATCCTTCCGATTGAATGACCGTGCGCAGGTTGTACAAGTATACCGAGCATCGTTGTGGGTGGAGGCCTCGTGGCGTCGTAAATTATCTAGACGAGTAAACAGCTTCTGGCAAGTTGTGCAAGTGAACATCTTGGTGGTTGATAGAGTGTCTGATGAAACGTCCAGGCCGCTTCCCTTTTATAGCACACTAGCTGGTGATCTATTTTTAGCACACTCAGTTCAACTATCCCCAAGTCGAGGGCCGAGCCGTGACATCTTCGGTAACATCCGTGTATCTTCGGTCACCTCCGTACCGTCAACGATCAACATGTAGACATATAGAGTATGTACGGCATGTTATGGTATTCACCAGTGCATGAGTGACGCATTCAGCCGATGAGAGTGGTCGGTCAGCTTGGTAACGAAAAACGTAACATTGGTCACACTCTCCACTGTCCACTTGGTGTTGGGGCGTTGTTGTTGGGCCCATTCCAAGGGATCCACGGTGTCCAGTTTCTCCAGCATCGTCTCTGGCGACACTCGGTTAATGATGGTAAACGGTTGGTCAAATACCCGGATGTTACTGCTCGGGTAAAAATATCGGACTTGGACTGTCTCTTTATGCTGCAGCACATAACCAAACGCCAGATTCAATTTGAAGGCCGTAGTTTGATCTTTGAAGATGGCTTCTACGCAGCTACGTAGACGGGCGAGGTCGGTCAGTCGGAAATTGTAGATATCTTGAATAGGGCGATGACGGTAGAAACAGTGCCGGATCATGGGCCAATGGCGCCGACAGATGTCACTCATTGGATGGTCT
>JAVTVY010053262.1:0-27783 GCA_036873755.1 Hanleya hanleyi | reverse complement strand
TTAGAACATCCTTATACGATGACGGTGAGCAGCCCTACGGGGTGTGGAAAGACGTCCTGGGTGATGAAGTTCTTAGAGGAAGGTGTGGCAACACCAGCTCCGACACGTGTTGTTTGGTGTTATAGCCAGTGGCAGCCCGCCTACGAAACTACGCGATTACAGAATGTGAGCTTCGTCCCAGGAATTCCTCACGACATAGACGAACACTATTACTTCGATTCCGAGCAGGCCAACGTGGTAGTGCTCGATGATCTGATGAGTGCGGCCAAGGACAATTCGAAAGTCGCCGACCTATTCACCAAAGGGTCCCATCATCGCAATCTGTCCGTCATCTATTTGATTCAGAATCTCTTTCCTCAAGGGAAGGCGTCCAGGGATATTGCCTTGAACTGCCAATACTTTGTGTTGTTCTCCAACCCCATCGACAGAGTTCAAATCCGTGTGTTTGGTAGTCGAATTTATCCTCAGAACATTGACCATTTCATGCGGGCGTTTCAAGGAGCGACAAATCGTCCGTACAGCTACCTGTTCGTAGATTTAAAAGCCCATACCCCCGAAGATCGTCGGCTGACGACCCACCTGTTACCCGGTGAGGCATCACCGCAGCCTCTACACCATCCACCGAGTCCACTCCTGGAAAAACAGCAACCCGCTCCCGTACAACAGGTCCCCTTCATACCATTAGTCCCCGAATACCACCCAACCGTGAAAGACCAACCCGTACCCGTACAAGGGAATGAACATATTGTGAACTCGAGGCTATGGAAGGATTTGTTCACAGAAAGAATGGACGCCGAGCTGGGGGAGATGTTGGAGGCCACAGGAAACAAGTTTCACCGCAAAGGGTATTCGAAAGAGGAAGCCGCAATGTTAGCCCATAATACTTTGGCACCCAGACTACGACGGGCTTTACGTCAGCAGTATGGCGACCTCTTGACCCATATGAAATTGTTGGACAAGGACTCGGTCCATATGGAAATCGACAGAACAGCGTCGATGTTGAAAACCTCGGGCATGAACTGGAAAGCGGCGTGTGTCACGGCAATAGCACAAAAGAAACATTTGTTCGAACGCATCATTAAGACCAAAAGCGTCTCACTATAAATAGACCACACGGCACCAGTCCCCTCATTTCACCATGACCACTGCAGAGTCCAACTTGTTTGAACCCGACAACGAGTATATTCTAGCCGAAGCGTTACGTCAAGCCAATGTCGATGCTATTATTGCTCAAGGTGGAATCAATGACCAACGTATGCGTTGTCACCTTATCACGCTCATAGATGACATCCAATGGGTGACACGGGTATGTCTTCTGCTGCATAAGAAACAGATAATATCCAATGAGGATACCAACACAACTACCCGTGCCCAGAATCTGCTGACCCTGCATGAGGCATTTCAAACCTTTATGGAGACCCAACTGGAGACGGGAAATTATCTTCTTCAGCCTCCAACATCAACGTCCAATGATGATGGGCATGGCGTAACGTGTTGAGACAGGTATGGAGACGGGCGTTAAGGCGTTATGACGGACATTGGCGGGCGTCATCGCATTTCGATGTATTGGTGTCTAGAAAAATGAGAGCTTGTGAGCTAGTTCACCAGGGCGTTGAAGCGTTAAGCTAGGCGTTGACTGGCGTTATAAAAGCAAGTGCATTCACAAACCACGCACAGTCGACGTTTCACTCAGCAGACACTCTACAACAATGTTCACGTGTACGACTTGCTGGAAGCCCTTTCATCGCCTGGACAGTTTACGTTGTCACACACGTGCATGCCACGAAGTACCCACTCACACATGTGCAGAGTGTGATATAGTCTTTAAGCATCCCAGTCAATTGAAACGTCACCATAGTGTCATACACGGATCACGCTCGCCACTCTCCAGACCGGATATTTCAGTTCCCATGGGAATGCATCCTCGAATGGAAGAACCCATGGAGGTCGATCCCTCGCCCCGAATTGAAGAGCAGATGGTGACTGATTCCAGTGTCCAGGAGCCCTTTCATTGCCCTTCCCTACATCCTCGAAGGCGCTGAAGCGTTAAGCTAAGCGTTGACGGGCGTCTATAAAATGAAGTGTATTGCTAAAACACGCTCAACCGTCGACATGGCTTATACTTGCTTTGAGTGCGAACGCACGTTCACCAGACATTACGATATGATGCGACACCAGAAGACTTTCCATCCAGACTCCGAGGAGCCCACTGAGGAAGCGGATGACAGTGTATCGACTGATACCGAAACCGAGATTGCTGATAGTCTATCTACTGATACAGAGAGCTTGACCTCAGACAGTCAGCCTACATCCCAGGAAAGTGAGACAGAACCTACCTTCTGGGATCGCATTGTGGATGAAGCTATTCGTAGTTATGCTGTGGTAATCGAAGACGACGGACAGGATAACTTACAACAGGCGTACACCGAAATGCGGCCCTGCATCAGGAAAACAGCCATGGCCATCTATAAACGGTATAGCCTGCTGCCTCTTGAAATGAAAGGCGGCCCCAAACACAGGTCCATCATGAAGACCAAGCGTCACTTGGAAGAGAATATGGGGCTACCATCCACCAAGGCCCTGGAAAATGCGATCAGAATGCGCAAACAACTGTTTCAGGACATGCTGCCCGACGAATATCCAGGCCTGCCTGAGGAGGACTAGAACAAAAGGATGGAACTTTCTGAATCGGCGACTTCTGATTGGACAACCGAGAATATCTAACGGGCAAGAACGAATATGACTGATACAAAGGACGGCCTCTGATTGGGCAAGAGTCTTCTTGAATTTTAAACCTACCCATCTCTAACTATAAACACGGAAACACGCTTGTTAGGTGTACATTCTCACAACCTTTACCAGACCCGATCAAATGGAGAAGCCAGCCAATTTCAAGGCAGACGAGCAATCGTTGAAGATTGACGAAAAGGTGCCGGTTCCCGTTCGACTCCCCAAAAGAGTTACCAAAAGATACCAACCCATAACTATGGAAATGATAGATGATTTCTTCAGTGTGGGTTACAGTTCAACCAGGGGAGAGCCCGGGGATCTCCGCTACCATCGCGGGCGATGCCTGACCTGCCTTGAAGGTGTACCCTTGGCCGGGTGTGATCTTTGCATGAGGAGAGAGGAGTTTTTCCAGTGGGCGAAGTGAGAGCTTGCCATCAAAGGCCGTTTTTTCCTTGTATGGAAAAATATGGCCGCGATTATCTCGAAAGAGAGACTTGTAACAGATGTACAGTCAGATGAATGAATGAGTAAAAATCATATTAGGTCACACCGAGCAAAGATGGAACTTCCTGAAACGGCGACTTCTGATTGGACAGCCGAGAATACATCTAACGGGCAAGAACGAATATGACTGATACAAATGGCGGCCTCTGGTTGGACAAGAGATTTCTTGAATTGTAAACATACCCAACGCGGCTCCCCCAGCGTGGGTATGTTATGATGGAGGGGAAAATAAACTATATAAAAAAAACTTGTTGTTGTTGTTGTTCTCTCATCTATCTACATCATGATGGCGTCAAGGCGTTATGTTAGGGCGTACCGACGAACGTTGACGGGCGTCACGGCGTTTCCAATGAATTAGTGTCTAGAAAAATCAGAGCTTTTGAGCTACTTCAACAGGGCGTTGAAGCGTTGAGCTTGGCGTTGTCGGGCGTTGCTACAAGAGAACTCGGAGCTCCGGAGCTCTTGGACCTCGGAGTTCCGGAGCTCTTGGAACTCGGAGCTCCGAGATTGGGATAGGGTTGATAGATGGTTTCCTCTATTTTAGGGGTAAAATCCGAGTTCCGCTTTTTATACTTTCGGACAAAATCCTAATTTTACATGCACCCACCCATGACTGGATGCCCCATCACGAATGCTTCACTTTATTTCCTCACTCGACCCAATCGGACCAATAGTGGCCCACCTAGCCCCGAAAACGTCTATTTCCATACCTTTCTCCTACAATTCCCTGTCTTCGCATGCGCAGAATGTTGACAACGGCCGAGACGCTAGTCCAAGCGGATGCTCCCTCATATAGGCTTCACATGGATACCTCATTCGACCCAATCGGCCAACTAGGGGCTCCCCTAGATCCCAACACGTCTATTACCATACACTTGGTCTACTGCGCATGCGCAGAATGACGTCACTTCCACATCTCACCCACTCCGTCCGATGCGCCTCCCCGAATGTTTCACATGGATACCTCATACGACTCCATAGAGCCAATAGTGGCCCACCTAGACTCCAAAACGTCTATTTCCATACACTTTTTCCACAATTCACTGTCTAGGCCCCCTCACATAGGCTTCACATTGATACCTCACTTGACCCCATCGGACCAATAGGGGCTTACCTAGATCCCAAAACGTCTATCTCCATACCCTTTTTCCACAATTCCCTGTCTGCGCATGCGCAGAATGGTGACAACGGCCGAGACACTAGTCCAGGCGGATGCCTCCTCATATAGGCTTCACATTGATACCTCACTCGACCCAATCGGCCCATTAGTGGTGCCCCTAAATCCCAAAACGTCTATTTCCATACCCTTGGTCTACTGCGCATGCGCAGAATGTCGATATTCCATCCCCGCACCCACCCGTCGGATGCCCCTTTACGAATGCTTCACATTGATACCTCATATGACCCAATTGGATCATTAGTGGCTCCACTAGACCCCAACACGTCTATTTCCATACCCTTGGTCCACCGCGCATGCGCAGAATGCCGATATTCCAACCCGTCACCCACCCGTCGGATGCCCCTTTACGAATGCTTCACATGGATACCTCATACGACTCCATCAGGCCATTAGTGGCTCCCCTAGACCCACAAAACGTCTATTTCCATACCCTTGGTCCACCGCGCATGCGCAGAATGACGCTATTTCAACCCCACACCCAGCCCATCAGATGCCCCTTAACGAATCCTTTACATTGATACCTCATACGACCCAATCGGACCATCCATACCCCATACAGGCATTTTCCTGTATAGATTTAATATGCAAATGTTCGAATCAGGGAAGATAACCAGGCATTTGACAAAAATCACAAAAGTTCATCAAGAGTTACTTCCCCATTGGAACTTTTCTGTGTTGGAGGTAGTTTTCCGCCCCATCGACCAAGTACCCCCTTAAATTTTACCCGGTGGGGACAAACATGTTGGCATCCAGCCAATGCTGATGCAATCCATAACCTTGAGCTGGTGCCGCCCCCTGTCGGATGCAAGAGTTACCTCCCCCGGCAAAAGGGGAGGTTTCCCGTGTTTTCTATACTACACTGAACTCCTGGAAATCCCCCGCCCCCAGTCCTGCCTATATTAAGATGGGCACTGCCCAAGTCAGAATCAGCAGTGATTTTCATGAAAAATCACCAGAAACGTTCATCAAAAGTACGTCAGCTCAGAACTTGCTGGTAACAGTCCCCTAATGCACCTTCATGCCAAAAATCAAGGTTCTAATGTCAACGGTTCTCCTTATTTTGCCGACGAAAGGATTATGATGGACTCACTCACTCACTCACTCACTCATTACCAGACAATTTGCAAATGAGCGCCTACTTCGTAGGAATATTTGATATATATATAATGACAACATATAAGACATGTTCTTGAATATCATTAATTAGTCAAAAGCCGTTTGCAACTCACAACTGATGGACGACGTTCTTTCCTATCAGCACAGGAGTTTTTTACTTCGTTGTTTTTTCTTCAAAAATCTGAATTGGTTCTCTATTTGCGACGATAGAATGTATTTGGTTCTTTGAAAAAAAAATCTTGTCGCGTACAGAGAATCAATATTGGCCGTTTGAAAAACCGAATTAAATTGAATTTTAACATTCAAACATGAGCAGTGTGACTAACGTCACAGGACCTACGAAGTACAGTAGGCATTAGGACTCGAACACGAACTGAACTCTTGGAAATCCCCACCCCCAGTTGAAATCCTGCTCATATTAAGATGGGCACCGCCTTAGTCAGAATCGCCAGTGCTTTTCATCAAAAATCACCAGAAATTTTCATCAAAAATAGGTCAGCTCAAAACTTGTTGGTAACAGTCTCTTAATGCGCCTTCATTCCAAAATAAATAACGATCGCCGATTTAATTTTACAATTTCTTAATTAAAGGAAACAGATTGAATAATATAGGTTTAGTAGATTTCAAGCTTTACGTGTGAAAATACATTTACATCTCTTTAATGGTTTCCAGTGCCCTTGTCCAGGATCAAAACAACTTTTTGAATCACATTATTTTCCCAACAATACAACACATTTTTATATATAGTACTATAGTAGAAAGGTAGCATTTATGTAGTTTACGGTAATTCAACTCCAGACCCTACACCTTCTATGCACAAGATAATAATGATTCTATGTGATTCTCCTGAGCATAGCCGGTAAAGACGAATAAATAGCGTCTCTACATCTTCTGTAATAGGGCCATGTGGCATAGTGGACTATTTCAATGACAAGGTATTTTTAGACGGACAGTAACTGATACTCATTGGGGATAAAACGCTGGAGCAAAACAGACCACAGTTTTCTTGGCAATGATGAAATGATTGGATGTGAAAGAGGATACATGTTACAGGCTAAACCTTACATATATATATAGCAATATATTGAAGTGTTAATTATAAATCTAATTTTAATCAGAATTATTTCAGATCAGAACTTGATGGTAGCAATGCCCTAATGCACGCTCATGCCAAAAATCAAGGTTCTGATGTCAACGGCTCCTTATTTTGCCGACGAAAGGATTCGGATGGACTCACTCATTACCGGACAATTTGCGATCTGTAGCCTACTTCGTAGGAACATAAAAATTTAGATTAAAAAAAGTAATAATTGAGAAAAATAAAATAATCGTATTTAAAAAATTGTATATAAAACATTTCGCTCTTGCCCAATCACACTCATCCGTCTGTGCATATGATAAAATTTAGTCCTTCGAAGAATTGTTTGGTCCTGAAAAGGGACTTTGAGATTTGATTTTTTATGGTGTTTAAATGTAGACGTTCTTCTCTGTATTTCTCTGAGGGTGTGCCACCAAACCTCGTCCTTACTCTGGATTGTGTCTACAGAGTCTAAGCAGAATGGTTATCTTATTATCCTGACAAATACAACATCTCCCCTACATCTCATCAGCCCGTCGTCTCTCATCTAGTCGCACCCAGCTTGTTACTATCCTCAATATCAGTATAGTACTGTACAGTACTCAAATCGCCTATTATATAGCCTATCTTAGTGTTTGAAGACGAACAGATTTAAATTATGTATATTATTTTGATAAAAGAAGTGCATCATCAAGGTCATAGGATAAAGGGGTCGCACGTGTATAGGAATGCACTTCAATGGTAGTGTAAACCAGTCGCTTATTTGCCCGGTCATTTATCAGTAATTTTGAAAGTAATTGGTTAAAATTACCAATTGTTTCTCAGATACTGGCCAGTGAGATCGGGTTTCCAAATCATTCCTTTCTGGTTTATTTTTTTACAATGTAATTCTCCGCTGTTTAGATTTGTGATTCTACATAACCAGTTTAAACAATTCTATTAACAAGAATCCTTTAACCCTAAAACATTTTGTTGTGAAAGTAAACATTTAGTTTTTTTATTTAAAATATTAGTGAAATAGTTAAAAAATATTTAATTTAGTTTAAGTGACACAGGTCCAAACTAAAATCCTTTCTTTCGAGATGTCTTCAAGGAAGCGCTTTTCCCCAGATGTCTTCATGGAAGCTAGTCTCCCGAAATGTCTTCATGGAATCTAGTCTCCCGAAATTGCGCACAATACTCTCTCATGATTAAATATGACGAGACCACTTTCAGCTTGAAGATATGTACCCCTTGAGGGTCAAAATTTGTCATTTTTGTTATTTCACTATTTGAATACTCAGTATTGGGTCTAGTATTTGGTCAAAAACGGTCTTTCTTCGAATGAGTAACTTCTGTCAAATGCACAGACAGATGAGTGTGATTGAGCATGAGTGACATGTTATATATATAATTATTTTGTATATGATTAATTTTATTTATTTTTATTTTATTTTTATTATTTTTCATTTTTTGCATTTTTTTAATTTATTGTATTTTTTTCATTTAAATTTTATCTTATATATCTCTTATTTTATTTATTATTATGTTTAATTTATTTTGTAACCGGTGAAGATGTCAATAGATTGCATTCGTACCTGATCCATAGGTTTCGTAGTAATCTCCATATGACACATCATCGATTTCCGTTTCCGGAAGTTGTATGGCTGGATCTCGATCCACTGGATTTTTTATTCCTCTCCATTTTAGAATCAGTTCCTCTGTTGTGTAACCGTCTGGAGAAGAGTGGAAAGACTTATGAGTTCGGTAGTTATCAGTGACAATGACATGCTCATTTATATGTGACATCAGAAGTAGAATTGGCATAGATGCTAATAGGCCTACCTGGAAATCGGGGATCATTTCATCCGAATTAATTGTTGCGAAAATATCATCAATACATTCATATGGAGTGAACAGATCATTTCCAGCTGATTCTTCAGCTTATCTTATTTCACGTAACCTCATATTGAGCAAAACGTAACAGCATTTATATAAAAAATAAATCCAGACCCCAAACGGAAAGACGTGTTTTCGAAATGGTATGTGTAGCTTGTGTTGTAGGATTAGCTGAGAGATAAATCCGAGACTAGCACTATATTCTCACAGGCTAACTGCGCCATATCTCCACCCGATCCACAAAGTCGGGCATTATATTCTCACAGTCTAACAGTGCCATATTTCCACCCGGACCAAAACGACAAGCATTAGACTCCAAGTGGGTGAGCAGCATGAGTTTTGTACCTTGCCTGCTGCCATGCGGGGAAGATTAATTTCCTCTACATGATGACTGTACATGGATAGTCACTCATGTCCAGCTAATCATGGAATTATTTATATCGTCGCCATATGGCCGAAATAGCGCTGAACGCGACGTTAAACCCTAAATCACTCACCCATTATATTATATTCTCACAGGCTAAAAATGTCATATTTTCACTCGGCCCACAAAAACTGGCATTTAATTCTTCATAGGCTAACATTGCCATACTTTCACTCCACCCACAAAGACTAGCATTATATTCTCATAGGCTAAAAGTGTCATATGTCCACCCGGTCCACAAAGATTATCATCATATTCTCAGAGCTAACAGTCATATATTTCCTTCTTCATGTTCATTCTACCTGAATCTATGACTGGGTCCATGAACTGATCTTTTCGCCTCCCCTCGGTTACAACAAAATTAAATAGCATACGTTTCCATGTAGAACTGCTTTATGCCAACCATCCATTGAAAGAAGGGACAGTGCGAATTGCTTTGCTTAAGAGTTAAAAAACTGCGAGCCCTGTTAATATTTCACACACCTAGTGGAGCAACTTATGTTGGAAGAAACACAATTATCTCCTGAACCTCTCTAGGTTATTAGCTCTGACTTCAGGATACGCGCCAATCAATCGGAGCATTGTTGAGGGATATTGGGATCGGAAAGCAATCACAGCGGCAAAGGTTCTGATGCATGATGAGTGTTTCATGCGGTACGGTGTTTCACAAGCATATATCCACAATGACCAGTGTAAACATCAACATGAAACTTTGTAAGCTGTATCGTGTAAAACAGAGTAAATCTACACCTCAGCATCCGGAAGTCAATGGTCAGGCAAAAAGGTACAACACAACTTTACACGATATTCTTCGCACCCTGCCAGAGAACCAGAAGCGACATTGAACAGAATATCTGCCTGGTCGCTGTTTTGCCTATAATGCCAGGCCCTGCACCAGCACGGGCTACTCGCAGTATTACATGCTATTTGGGATTAGCGCAACTTTGCCTGTAGACCAGTTACTGGAACTAGGCCAGACTGATGATGATGATCTTAACGGGACTGCAACTGAGGATTTGTAGAGCGATTGGGTGTCGACACACGAGGCGCGCTTGTGGAAATCCTCGTGTAGCTCTCCTAACAGTTTATTGTCACGGCAGTGAATGGGATAGAGCTGCATATATATAGTGAGCTGGAAAGCCTGCTGACCTAATTCTTGTAGGCTTAATAGCAGTGACTGTACATGTATACTGCTTGTCAGCGGAGTATGTATGTACAGGTACAGATGTCGCGACAACCACGTACAAAGAGCTTGTTAGGGCAAAAGATATGACAGAACGTCGGAATGAGGGACATATGGTGGCCGAAAGGCGATAGTGCGCGGCACTGTGGAAAACTCCGAATCCTTCAAGCTTATATGTTCCCTATGGTTATATTGTTCCCTACCTGTGTATATACTCTGTCTAAGGAGCAACGCACAAGTGGTTTTTCATTCTCCCAAAGAGCACTGTAAATCCGCAACGGCTGATCTACATGGTAATCAAGCTACTTAATTCTCAGGTATGGTAGTATGTTCACAAAATTGCTGGGACAGGGAGCAGCAGAGAGCACAAGTTCGATAACGAGGGCTCAATTCGAAGCCGCGGGGAGAGTCAGAGGGGCCAGAGGGGCGTCGTGATCATTCTTAGAGCAGCTCTAGGGGCAATGCGTCGTATTTAGTAGTCCTCACCTTGAAGGACTACTTCGACATTGCTTTCAAATGACGTGCAGACGTGCAGGGCCGTTTAAAGATTTAGAACCTTCCTCACAAACCCTTTGCTATCCACTTGCGCAGCTGATTCGACCACAGCAAGGTCAATGTGTCAGTTGATACCTTTACTGTCAGCGAGGGTCCATTAACCGTCTCCTTTTTCCATGAGACTGTATTCCACGTGCGTTTGAGGTGTCGACGTCTTCAAGGTCTTTGAAATTGACTGCCGCGCTTCTTCCTTGCGGAAGCTTCTTTCGGCAGTATAAATCGTCATCGAATTGAAAGGCATAGAGGCGGCCATTGTGACCTTTCTCTCCAAAAACCCACGGTGTATGCGAGATCGCTTAAAGCCTAATCACCGCATTTGGGATCTGCCGCCTCTACCATCGTTACCGTCGTTCCAACACGCTACGAACACCAAGGTTCACGCTCACGTACGATGCATCTACTGGCTTATACGGTTCGTCCAATAGGAGAACGTACAGTGTGGGATGGTGCCTGATGTTAGGCGCTTGTAAGGAAACGAAATGCTTCTTCCACAGTTCAGCCCTTCGCCCATCACAGCGAAGGCTCTAAGGAGAGTGGAAGGTCCTGCACTTCAGGCCGTGTGCATACTGAAGTTGTTGGTAGTGCAAATGGAGAACTAGTTGGGGAAGCTGATCACCCTCAGCGCTCGAAATTATTATTACAGACGGACCGAGAAAAACAGACTTTTTGAGAGCTCGTGCAGCATTATGATCGGACTAGACTATGTGGTAATTGTCAAGCGGCCTGTAGCGTCATCACGGCGCCCCGATCGGCTGAATCAGCTTGTTGAGAGAGGAAACATTATAGTACCCGTTGGGAACGTCTATTCTTTCCTATCCACCAAGAAGCTCGCCTCTGGCCCAACATTTGTCCAGAGAGCATAGTACGTTATCTCCAGCAGAACTGCCTCATGATCCCGCGTCCTATTGTCAAGAGGACTCAGGAGGGCAATCGGATGCTTGTGTTGGTTGTGCGAATAGTGCAGGAACATAGCGCTACTCCAGTTGTTCCGATGATGATTCCTCAGGAAGTCTCGCTCCACAAAGAGGCAAAATATAGAGCCGGTGGGTTTTATCAAGCAGTTCGTCGATGCCACAATCGCCATAGCTCATCATGTCATCAGTTTAGTCAGTTCTCGTAATGTCCCCGTCGTCTCCCTCTGTTTCAGAAGTTGTAGTTGTGAATTTATCAAATGTCTTCGATAAATCTCGACATCCAAAGGTAAGTGCAGACGTTATCTTCACACGCTGGCACGTAGACCCCAAGCAGTTCTGGCATTATCAACTCAACTTTTTTTCGCGACTGCAGGATGTTATTTTTTTTCAGTGATCATATTTCAAACAAGTGTGCCTTCACGACGGCCATCTTTAAGTTCCATGTATACTGCCAAGTTCGTCGCATTCTTAACGAGATAAGGCCTCCGCTACCTTCAGAAGACGCCTGGAATGCCTTCGTGAATGGAATCGATCAGCAATCTGATCAGCGTATTTTTGCAGAATTTGGAGTGTCGCCTCAAACAGACTGGCGTCAAAACAGCTCGAAATCGATGGGCTTGGCACCGTGTTCTTCTATGCAACGCGGTTAGGATACTTCATCGAGCATAAGGCATCTGACTCTTTCTACAGGTCCTTCACACGAAACATACTCTGCATATAGACTACATCATGCAGGGATCTGAAAGTGATAACGACACGTCTCGATTCATACTGGACAAATCAGTGGGCTTTATCCGCCATGGAATAAAACTTATCAACGAATCTATCCGGACATACGTCTGAGCCATCTCGGGGCCCAGGTTCACACGAGAACATCGATCCTGGGTACCGGTACATCTTTTGATCCCAGAAGTAATTTCTAGCAAACGTCGAGGATGCTATCAATTTCACTGTAGACCTTCTATGATCCACCAAGGTTCTGAGATATGCAAAGAGCAAGGTACGTCCTTGGCACAGGGATATGTGTGACTCCTTCGGATTTTGAATTAGGGATTGGTACATACGCAGTTTACAGCAATGAGATCGTGGTTGCTGGAGAGGATCAGAACCTGGGTTTCAACCGCGAAATATATGGCAGTGCCCTCGCGACGGGAGTAAATGATGTTCCACCATCACAAGGTTTGCACGTCCGGATGTCTGACTCTAACACTCCTCCAGCTGTCCAGCAGTTCGAGTGAGCGAGCAGCACGATGTTACAAAAATTGACGATTATAGCCAGTTTGGTCATGGTCGGACTAATGGTGATTTGCTTTTATAACTCAGATCAACAGATACCCGACCAGCAGAGTCCACATATTTCGAGCCAGCCATCCAACGATGCGGCCGATGGAGGATAGCATCAAATACAAGCGTCAATACAATACATTCAATATCCAGCCGTCGTCCATTAAAAATTTTCCGCGTCCATAATCCAAAGACCTAATCCATATAATAACAATAGCGCCGAATTAAAAGGATAAATCATAGCATACATAAAGCTAGGCTAATTTCCTGCAAGACAGAAGCGGCAACAGTGTTCAATTTTTGCCCACTTGTCTGGATGAATAGGAACAAAACAGATATTACTCGGATAGAACAGGTACAAGAAAGGGCATTACGTATGGTATTTAATGATAGCACAGCGTCATATGAATCACTTTTAGATCGAGCTAAAGTACCAACTGTCCTCACACGCTGGAAGAGATTTCTTTTAGTGGAAGTTTACAAATCGCTCAATAATGCCTCTCCGTTGTACAGGACTGAACTGTTCAGAGAGAAATATGCACCATACAACCTCCACTCTGAGAAGAACCTGGAACAGCCAGAGTGTAAAACGACAAAGTATGGAATAAACTCTATAGCATATCAGGGTTCTACTATGTGGAATAAATTACCCCAAAATGTAAAGCAAGCTTCTTGTCTGAACGATTTTAAGCGTCTGATCAGCTCCTGTGATATTTAACTTTAACAGACTATGAAAGTGATATGTGATCATTTTTACTAAATGGTTTTTAAGCATTGTATATCATATCTAGCTGTCTCTGTTTATATTTTTGTTATTTGTTGTTTCACATGTATTTCATGTCGATAATAATAGCGCCTAGTGCGCTAATGTTGTCTTTTATCAACATCGACAATAAAGAAACTATCTTATCTTATCTTATCAATGATGCCAGCAGTGCATCATGATGTTCCAACAATATCAAATCCGTATCGCTGATCAGTATTTTTAATCCATATGATATACGTTGTGAAGTGGTTATCTAGATTATTATGTATCTCAGCCACGCTTTGATTGTGATTGTTCATATGAACACTATGAGAATCTTGAAATACGTAGGTTCATACGGTCCCTAGCCCCGGGTTAAGCGGAATTAGACACAAGTTACGAAACGTACCGCCATTGATCTTGCGCGCTACGTTCGTATATCAGCATGCGATATGTATCGCCAAATTTGAGAAACTTATAATGGAGGCGCTTAATGATATAGCCCTGCTTTACAAGTTTATGAAATAATGTTTTGTGACGTTGATTGAAATCGTCACATTTAACACAGGCTCCAGCAAATGCTGGTAGAGGCCCGCTTCATTTTTATAAAGATATCGGTCCAAATAAGATGTGGCGCTAGGGTTATCTGTAGTTTCTTTCAAATCAAGTGAAGGTGGATATATATCCTTCACTGCGTCATTTACATAGCGAATATCCACAGCAGGAAGATCGTCTATATAGCGTTTGATGAATGAGAGGGAACGGGCTTTGAAAGAATCTGTTTTTAAAAGCGTCTGCATATAGTCGTATTCATAAGAGAACAGATATAGGCCAGCCAAAAGGGGTGCACCAAGACCTAACGCTGCCAAGAATACCAGGAAGTGCTGTCGCTGCCTTTTCTTCCAGTCTAGCGAGCGCTCGTGCGAGAGACTGTGGATGTTTTTGGCCCCCTCCTTTGTCGTCCCGGTGCCGCTGGTCGGATGCGTTCTCCAGGTTTGAAACGATAAATTCCAGCGCTGTCACGATGCTCGCAACCGTGATCCCCTTCTCATTGACGAGGAATCTGAGACGCTCAGCGAAAGTCGTTTTCTCGTGAAGAATGCGCTGAATCGTCTCGCGCACTCGGTTAATCTGCGACCCCGAATCCTCCCTGTTGCCACTGGTAACCTCAAAGCTCGTTTTGGAGGTCCCCCAATCTTTTTTGCACCCCCTTGTTCACGACTTCAGAAGCTGCCTACTTGAGTTTTCGCTGCTCACGGGCGATATGCTCGTCAAGCTTTGTAAACTTCGGGTTATTGGTGAGTTATTGGGTTCACTGTGGAGCTTTGTCAAGCGCAGGCGGCTCTTTCATGGGGAGGGTAGGCTCTTCGATTGTAGCGAGAGCGCCGCTGATCTGATCAATGAGTGATGGAGTGTCGTTTTTACGTCTGTAACCATGGCCGAGAGATCCCTGGTGTCGATGTTTTCCACCGCAGAGCTCTGATCGCACGCCTTCCTTCACCTGTCTTTGTGGTATAATCATGAAGGCTAAGTTCAGTCATGGTTTCCTGTGCACACGTCTTACCAATGTTTGCAATTGCGGAGAGGGCTAGAAATTTTCCTGGGTTGTTCTCACTCGTTAAACGCAAACGGCCACTCACAGGCAACTTCAGATATAGGGCGTTGTCGTCTCCAAGTTTGAAACGGGAGTACTCTCTAATGATGGGCGTGCCGGCTGACTTTTGTGTTACGTCGTCGAATGCATCCACCTTGCCTCAGGTAAGCTTGTCCCACCAGGATATGAGTTTGCCCCGCAAGCGCTTGCGCGCGCACTTTTCATTTAACTTTCGCGCGCATCATCTTCACCGGCGTCCCTCTGCCGTCGTCCCGACTCCAGTTCGTGTAGCCCTGACGACAAGTCATCGAATTCAAATCCGCCCTCCCCCATTTCAGAACAATATAATACCAGGCTGATATCTCAGTCCAATATGGCGACAATGTACGGTTCAAAACTCGACCATAATCAGCTTCCACGGGTTTGCGGGCGAGGTCACTCTGTACATCATCGATTACTGTATCGCGACAATAGCCCTGACGCGAAAACCGGTTATACTGTCGAATCTAGCTGTCTCTGTCTTGAATTACTTTCGGTAACAAGTTAACCCTATCTTAACTGGGAGGGCGCTTTCCGCTTCCTGTTTTTTTTTGCTCCTGTCTCCGGATCGACAAAGAATAGAGAGCTGATACTCCGTGACTTCGGGGTCACTTTGAGGATCATGGGTAAATTAATGGCGGAGTACCAGAAAAGTCATGTCTTCGTCAGATTTTTTCAAAAGTTCTACATGGAAAAGTGGTAAAATATATTCTATTTCATTACAACACATATAAGGGAAGTGGGAAGAGGTGCCGACATACTGACAGAGTCATATGACTTCACAGTATAGTTTTCCTGTTAACCAATTCTAAAGCACATACCAAGAATCTAACGATTCGTGATATGTGTTGTATCTCAGGTACGCTTTTATTGTACCAGTTCATGTGGCAACTTAGATGATATGACCGCACGGCCCCTAGCACCGGCATAAACGGTATTAGATACAAATCTAGAGAGGTATGACGGAAATGCTCTGACAAATCGTATATTGGTAATTGGTGAGTTGTTTCGCTGTGACAACTCGTACACTGGAAATTGATGAGCTGTATCGTCGTCAGATGAAAATGACGGCATTTAACACAAAAGACTAGTCTGTAAGGCCCGATGTCGACCCAGCATCAACTTCCCACAAATGCCAACATATATCAAAGACCAAAAGGTCTGTACAGGGGGCGGGCCTCGGGGACGAAACGTCCACCAGCAGAATCTCGCCACATTATCATTTATTAATGTATCATGTAGTTTTTGCGAAGAAAACGCCCAAATAAAAAAAATCGAAAAATCTGAACAAAAAATCGGCCAAAAAATATTGTTTTTGGAAATAACGACACTGTGGCGGCTGTCTTGGATTTTTTCTACATTTGCTAGTACAGCATGGACCAAAGATATAGTGTGGTAAATTTTAGCCCTCTAGCCTTAGAGATAGCGAAAATATATAGGGGCGGCACTTTGCGCGCCCCTCCCCAGGCTACGGTACACCCCAAATCGCCCAGGCCAGATAGGGTAAGTGGCTTCCACTGTGATCGTCACGTCATTAACCAAGATGGACGTTTCTACTTATGGGTAGAGCGATCAAATGTTTTTAATTTTAATGTTTTACTATCTTGGGATTATTACGCTATCCATCGATTTTTTTATGCTGAGATGAGAAGACACCGTATTTTATATACAAAGAACAGAATTTTCTCCCATATTTTATACTGAGAAAAGTCGATTTAACAGACAACCGATTTTGAAATCTCTGTTGATCATCTTCCTATTGACTATCTGTGAATGACATCCCCGTTGTGACTGGTGTGAGATAAATTGATATTTTACGGGATCTATAAATTTGAGAAATACGGCCCTCGACTTAGAGCTGCACAGGAGGAAAATTGGTCTTTTTCACACCGGTATATCGAAACACAGACAAAGACAAAATCATTTCAAAATGAGGTCAGCTGGTCTGATGCTAGTAAATTCTGGTGTGCTATTGTCCCTGTGCTTCACCTTGTTCTTATTATGCCAGCTTTGGCCGGTTACCGGTCTCGGTCAAATGTTATATATGTACTTCGATTACTGGTCACAGTACTGCTGTGAGACGTGCGGTTACCGTCAACAGGTATGAGGTCGACCTCTGCACCGGTAACCGGCCAGAGCTGGCATAATAACAACAGGGTGAAACACATGGGTAATAGCACACCAGTATTTACTGGCATCGGACCAGTACTGTTCTGCCCCATGCCCGGAGGTAATTGACAGACAGATAACCATATGCCTTGATTCAAAGTTGTTTATTCATCGAAAACTCTTCCACAAGGTAAGAGGGTAAAAGACTGCAAAGGAAAAATAAAAAAATAACATAAGAATGCTATTACAATCAGCAATCATTTCACAGGCAATCTGCTATCATTTTCATACTTTACATGAAAAAACCCTGCCAGAAATAAGCCAGACTACTTTCACCAGAGCGACCGGTGCACGACTTTATGACTCAAAAGAGGTGTATTACTACGCGAATCAGTGTGGTAAACAGTCTGTGGCAGGGATTATGGCAGGCTCAGTAAAGGCGCGGGAATCATGGAAATGACTAAGTTACAAGAAACGCATAATGTAAACAAGACAATTCAAAACTTAGCGATTACTATCTGAAATGTCTTAGTAACTTGTACATCAGGTGTTTAATGAGGCGAGGATAATGGAATAGTTCGGAAAAGTTAGCACAGTGGAAATGTAAACACGTGCGCAGCTAGGATGTCTTCAGCTGTACACTGTAGCAATGTCATTGTCAGTCTTTCATGACAGCAACGATAGTTCATAATGTCAAACACAGCGAGAAGATAATGCTTACTTACATCGTGGTTGAAGCAGGATCAAACAAATAAAGGAAATTATCTGATTATATGAGCGACGTCCGTCGAGCACAACGGGAGTCCGATGTCACTTTCACTGATAATGAAAACGAACGAACCTTCGAACACAGAAGAGTTCCTAAATTAATCACTGAATATGCATGAGCTTACACACTGTTACGGGTGTAACAGTACACTCCCCGTCTGAGATCTTGATTAGATCTCACACTATAACTTACATGTCCGACACAAATCACACGGTTATGTTTTCAGTGATGTGGACTCAACACATGGTTTTGGTTCACTTCTCAGTAGAATCTTTGGCTAATAGCACTACCATTTCTGTAATAGGACGTGTATACTCTACAGTCTTTCCACCCCTGGCAACCCGGATAACGGCTTTCCGGACTTTCCCATCTTCTCCAGGGAGGGCGTTCGTTATCAAACCAATTGGCCATTCGTTCCGTTGTACATCCTTCTCCTTTAGGAGCACAACATCACCTCGCGTAACACTGCGGCGGTCCTCTTGCCATTTGCGGCGGCCTTGTAAAGACTGGAGATACTCTCGTCTCCACCGAGTCTAGAACATATCAGCCAGTACTTGAACCCGTCCCCACTGGGACTTGTACAGGTCTTTCAGATCAAAGGTCTCATCAGGAGCAGTGACATGATCCGTCTTTAGAGTGAGCAAAGTCGATGGCGACAATATGTCTGGAGAATCCGGGTCTGATGAAACGGGATCAACCGGGCGTGCATTTACTATTGCATAGACTTCTGCCATAAAGGTGGTCAATACTTCATGGATCATGTTCTTCGAACCATGCTCAGATATGATGGAGTCCAGGATACGACGTGTGACCCCAATCATCCTTTCCCAAACTCCGCCCATATGAGATGAGTGGGGAGGATTGAAAGTCCACACAACTTGATTGTTGTACAGAAAGTCCTTGACTGCACCATCTTCGACGTTGACGGCGTTGATCTTCAGGTCATTTACGGATCCAACAAAGTTTGTTCCTCTATCAGAGCGGAACTTTGCCCCGAATAGCCATAAATCGACGAAGGGCGTTGATAAAGCAGGATGCACTCATCTCTCCGATTACCTCGATATGTATTCCTCTTGTAGCAAGGCATATGAAGAGAATCGCCCACCTCTTGCTGTTGGCCTGGCCACCTCTAGTTCGACGAGAGACAACAGACCATGGTCCGAAGGTGTCGATTCCAACATGACTGAAAGCTGGCCCTGGTTTCAGGCGATCAGAAGGCAGGTCCGCCATCTTCTGGTGTTCTCGTCTCCCACGTAATTTACAGCACGTGGCACATGAATGGATAAGCGACGAAATAAGGCGTTTGCCTCCAATTAACCAAAATCCTGCAGCACGAATAGCACTGTAGCACTTTTGCCCAGAATGCATTGTATTTCTTCTTGGAATACTTGTTGTGCTTCTCTGATGATAAGAGATTCGGTGTCCTTGTAGGCTGTGACTGTTTTGGACCTTGGACATAAATGCCATCCTTTACACTTGTTGTTTTCGTGATAGTTGAGAGCTACATGTTTCAGATTCGCGATTGTTTTCACCAATTTTCACCATTGGGAAAACCTCTCAAACCGGTGACACCCAAGTGAAGCTTTCGGTGACACTTTCGTTGTCCTAACGCTGACATGCGGCTTTATTTATTGGTCGTTGTCTGGACTCACCAGGGGGAATGAGTCGTCGTGTCGGTCTTGCTCTTTCAGAATGTGTGTTGGACCGGTCATCCATGTACTTCCAAGAATTTGAGCAGCGGGCAATGATCTTGTTGCTTGATCAGCCGGGTTCAAGTTGGTGGATACATATGTCCACTGGTGTGGTGAAGAACTTCGTCTAATGCGGTCCACTCGGTTACAGACGTACACATGAAACCTTCTGGTTTCATTGTGGATATACCCCAGAATGACTTTACTGGCAGTGTAAAAGTGGATGGAGTCCGGTTTCATATCCAGATGGTTGGATATCATGTCAGCGATTTCGGCAGCCAAAACTGCCGCACAGAGTTCTAGTCGTGGAATAGTGTGTCCATGCGTTGGAGCAACTTTGGCTTTCCCAAGAACAAATCCCAGTCTCTGATCACCATCACTGTCGATGATCTTGAGATACGCGACGGCGGCGATGGCTTTCTCAGATGCGTCGGAAAATATGTAGAGTTCACTATGGACGACTTCTTCAAATGAAGTACCTGCATATGTGCGTGGTATCTGGAGTGTTTCAATGTATTTCAAGGATTGTCTTCAGTCTTCCCAGTTGGCTTGATGTTCAACAGGTAAAGGCTCGTCCCAGTTCTTGCCATTGGATATCAAGTCTCTAAGGAACATTTTACCTTGAATTACCACTGGTGGTAGGAAACCCAAAGGGTCGAAGAGGCTATTCACAATCGACAAGACACCTCGCTTGGTGTAAGGTTTCTCTTCTGTGGTTTTCTGGAACATGAAGGTATCTGATTCTAAATCCCAGATAAGTCCGAAGCTGCGTTGGAGTGGAAGGATATCGGTACCCAAGCCAACTTCTTTCAGGTTTTGGGCATGGTCATCAACACGAAAGGCAGACATGACCTCTTTGTTGTTTGAGGCGATCTTGTGTAACCTCAGGTTACCTTTCGATGACAATGCTAGTTGGGTTCTCTGCATCAGATCTACAGCCTGTCTTGCTGTGGGAAGGGAAACCAGCCCATCGTCGACGTAGAAGTTCCTCTGTACAAACTGCCTCATGTCTGTGCCGAATTCATGTTCCCCAAGTTTAGCAGTTTTCCGTAGCCCGTAAGTGGCCACAGCAGGTGACGGACTATTGCCGAATACATGTACGCGCATCCTGTACTCCACCAGCTGTTGGTCAGGATCATTGTTGCGATACCACAGAAATCTGAGAAAATTTCTATGATCCTCTCTCACAGAGAAACAATAATACATTTGTTGTAAATCAGCCATCATTGCTACTGGTTGTTTTCGGAAACGAAGAAGTATGCCTAGGAGGGAGTTAGTCAAGTCAGGCCCTGTTAACAGGACATCATTCAATGATATACCATCGTATGGAGCTGAGGAGCCAAATACCGCTCGTATCTGATTTGGCTTTTTGGGATGGTATACCCCAAAGATTGGAAGGTACCAACATTCTTCATTTTGCTTCAAAGGAGGTGCTAATTCAGCGTGTCCGTTCTTCAACACTCGTTCCATGAATGTGGTGAAATGCTTTCTTTTCTCTGGATTTTTCTTGAGGCTGTGATCCAGTGTCATTGCTCGTTTTAGAGCCTGTGGCTTATTGTTTGGTAAGCGTGGCCTTGGAGAACGAAAAGGAAGAGGCGCTATCCAATTCCCCTGTAAATCTCTTTGGAAATCATTGTCCATGATTTGTAGAAATTCTTTATCTTCAATTGACATTCCAGTTTTGTCATCGTCCTTGTGTCTTTCAAAGACGGTATCACCGAGCTGATCACAGCTACCAATCTGAGAGATTGACCGGATTGAAGATTCTTCGTGGCTGCTACTTACACCAGAGGGATTTATCCTTATGTTGAATTCATTCGAACATGGTTGGAAAGTCGAAGGACGCCCATTTCTCAACACATTGGTGTTGTTGACACTGATGAAATCTGGTTTATGTACCTTTCCTAGGCCGGCTTCTCCAACAATCACCCAACCAAGGGAAAGTTTCTGTGCAAAAGGGCTTCGGCGAGGACCAATCCGTTGACTATGAACGTGATGTGCATCTGGTAAGTCTCTGCCGATCAATAATAGAATTTCTGCATCTTCAGCTAATGGTGGTATATGCTGGGCAATGTCCTTCAAATGGTTGAAGTTTTGTGCAACCTCTGGTGTTGGAATCTCTTCTCGAACATCTGGTATTTGATTGCACTCAATCAAATTTGGAAGATCTAGTGTTGTGCTGCTATCAAGGCTCTCTATGACGAAACCACTGGCTCTCCGGCCGGACGTTTCAAAGCTGCCTGCACATGACGAAAGTGTGTATGGAGATTCTTCACCATGTATGTCTAAGAGTTCAAAAAACTTTGATTTAGCATGGGACATGTTGCTTTGGTCGTCGAGTATAGCATACATCTGCCTTGCCTCCTCTGGTCTCCCGTCTGGGAATACTCTAACCAGCATAGTTTTGGCACAGGATTTCCCGGAAAACCCTTCCCCGCAAACTTGGGTACATTTGGATGTGACTGGAGAAGAGGAAGGCTCAGTTGATTCTGAGGAGGCCTTCTCCCCGCCGTGAGGTAGTGTGGTTGCCAAAGTTCTACCATCAGTCTTTCCTACAGGAACGTGTAAGGCAGTGGGATGTTTCTCACTTCCGCAATCAGCGCACTTTACCGTCTCCTTGCAAACACGAGACATATGGCTACTTGAGGCACAACACCTATAACATACACCAAAGTCCTTCAAAAGCTGTTTTCTCTCCTGAACAGGTTTAACTTTGAAACCTTTGCACTGGTTAAGGGAATAATTTGTCTTGTGCACTGGACACCGTTTATCTGGTTCCATTTCCTTGTCCTTTGGTGGGACGATATCTGTCTTCTTGGCAGAAATAGCATTCCTAGTGCTTGCTGATGCCCCTGTCGCTCTCTCTTTCTTCACAGGATGTGTTATAGCAGTGTCATACACAAAGCTAGGGTCACTCCGGATATCACGGAGAAATTCAGCGAAATAAGAGAACGGTGGGAAAGAAACACTGTAGCGTCTCTTATATTTGAGGGCTGCCGTCGTCCACTTTTCTTGGATATTATACGGCAGCTTACTGACGATTGGTCGAACACCGGAAGAGGAATCAAAATACGCAAGGAGATACTTGTATCTATGGTCTTCCTTCGCTGATTCTATTTCAGCAACTAAGTCTGAAAGTTCGTACAGCTTCTTACTGTCTTTATTTCCCAGTTTGAGAGCGGTCTCGACCATCTCGGGACAGCCGTAGCGTTCATCCAATCGAGCCCAAATCCTCTCAAGCCCTTTGTTAGGGTCACTGACATTCGATGCCCTAATGCTGAGTGCATGCTTGGAAGACTCGGGTCCAAGCCACTTCACTAACAAGTCAAGCTCTTCAGTGCTAGTAACTTGTAGTTCATCCATGATGTTGCTGGTTTGTCATTGTATGCAGTCAATCGAGACAGTAGCAGGTCCTTCTTCAGCAAGAATCGTGTCAGGTCGGACGTTACTGCATGACCTACATCTACTTGATCAGGTGATCGCCCATAACCCCGATTTACAGGCCTAGAACTAGTGTTGTAAGTAGCTGGGTTGTACATAGGCGCATGGGGGTTAAACATAGGCAGCGGCCTAGGTGATGGAGTGTCTACATGTCGTTCTGGTACATTTTGCGTATCCACGTTTGGCCTCGCATGTTCATTAACACACTGTCTGGTCCGTTCCAATGGATCCTGGATAGGAATAGAGCTCGGCGAGACTACGATGCGAGCCTTGACTTCCCTCACCAGCTGCTTGCTACACTCGAACTTCCGCTTCTGCGGCAGCAGCTTCTATTTCCAGTTTAAGCCGAGCAATATTTGCGTCCAGTTCGGCTTGTCTACGTGCAGCTTCGGCAGTTACCAAAGCTTGTTGTTTACGCAGTCCTGATTCTTTGAATGCATACTCTGCACGTGTTCGTGCAGCTTCAGTTTTAGCACGTTTCCTTGCAAGAACAGAACTTGTAGCAGATGTGTTCGAATGAACTGACCGATTAGAAATGTGTGATGGAGGTGGATGTGACAGTCTCTCTAACGCTCGTTGCATTTTATCATCA
The DNA here is from genome assembly GCA_036873755.1 of Hanleya hanleyi. Classification (NCBI taxonomy): domain Eukaryota; kingdom Metazoa; phylum Mollusca; class Polyplacophora; order Lepidopleurida; family Hanleyidae; genus Hanleya; species Hanleya hanleyi. The sequence continues at coordinate 3,957 of JAVTVY010053262.1, read as the reverse complement.
ATTTCTACACGAGTCTTTTGTACTGAGATTTCCCGATCTTTATTAATGGAAAGGCTGTGGCCCAACTCATTTTGACTGTCACTGGTACCGGTTCTTAAGAGAAAGGCAGTATAGTCCATTGCAAGTTTGCAATATTTATCATAACTGAGAGTTAACTCTTTTTCAGCCTTGCGCAATGAGTTCACTTCACTGGGCAAACCAGCAGATTCTGTCAGAATATTCTCAACAACTTTCCAAGCTTCCTCTAATCGAAAGTAATGTTGGACGCGGAAAGCTTCATATTGTTCTCTTCCCTTTTTTGTTAAGGATCTGACTCTGGGTGGCCTGTCTATGAGAGGAGGGCCTTGAAGCGTATACGACTCTAAATGTGTGTCAGATAGCTCTGTGAATTCAGACAAAGCGAGGTTGTCTAAAGAGGACATAGTTCCAATATTCACTAAAAGCGTTCTAGTTTTGTCACAAATAGAAGAAACACAATATCAGTGTTGTACATACACATACAGTTCTGTGTGATAAAACTCAGATGATTTGCAGTGAAAGTTCTAGCTTGTGAAAAGTTCCACTTTTGAGAAATGACTGCGTAGGCGGTGACCCGATGTCGGTGTCCTGGTGACGTTCGACGTTGTCCTTTGCCCGTGATCTTTTCTCAATGTGTCCATATATTTGACACAGTTGATGACGTGCTTCTATATCGCTGTTAATATCCTAGGTTGATCAGCTGGTCGTAGATTCTTTTACTGTTCTGCCCCATGCCCGGAGGTAATTGACAGACACATAACCCTATGCTTTGATTCAAAGTTGTTTAGTCATCGAAAACTCTTCTACAAGGTAAGAGGGTAAAAGTCTGCAAAGGAAAAATAAAAAAATAACATAAGAATGCTATTACAATCAGCAATCATTTCACAGGCAATCTGCTATCATTTTCATACTTTACATGAAAAAACCCTGCCAGAAATAAGCCGGACTACTTTCACCAGAGCGACCGGTGCACGACTTTATGACTCAAAAGAGGTGTATTACTACGCGAATCAGTGCGGTAAACAGTCTGTGGCAGGGATTATGGCAGGCTCAGTAAAGGCGCGGGAATCATGGAAATGACTAAGTTACAAGAAACGCATAATGTAAACAAGACAATTCAAAACTTAGCGATTACTATCTGAAATATCTTAGTAACTTGTAAATCAAGTGTTTAATGAGGCGAGGATAATGGAATAGTTCGGAAAAGTTAGCACAGTGGAAATGTAAACACGTGCGCAGCTAGGATGTCTTCAGCTGTACACTGTAGCAATGTCATTGTCAGTCTTTCATGACAGCAACGATAGTTCATAATGTCAAACACAGCGAGAAGACGAGAAGATAATGCTTACTTACATCGTGGTTGAAGCAAGATCAAACAAATAAACGAAATCATAAGAGCGACGTCCGTCGAGCACAATGGGAGTCCGAAGTCACTTTCACTGTTAATGAAAACGAACGAACCTTCGAACACAGAAGAGTTCCTAAATTAATCACTGAATATGCATGAGCTTACACACTGTTACGGGTGTAACAGTACAAGTACTGTGCTGAGTAATAGAAGTACATGTACATGTACATGTACATGGCTCTGTCAGTATGTCGGCAACTCTTCCCACTTCCCTTATATGCGTTATAATTTTTACCTGTATATGGCGAGATTCTGCTGGTTGACGTTTCGTCCCCGAGGCCCGCCCCCTGTACAGACCTTTTGGTCTTTGATATATGTTGGCATTGTGGGAAGTTGATGCTGGGTCGATATCGGGCCTTACAGACTAGTTTTTTTGTGTTAAATGCCGTAATTATCATCTGACGACGATACAGCTCACCAATCCCCAGTGTACGTGTTGTCACAGCGACACAGCTCATCAATTACCGATATACGAGTTATCAGAGCATTCCCATCATAGCTCTCTAGCCTTGTATCTAATACCGCTTATGCCGGTGATTATGCCACATGAACAGGTACAATAAAAGCGTACCTAAGATACAACACATATCACGAATCGTTAGATTCTTAGTATGTGCTTTAGAATAGGTTACCCAGAAGACTATACTGTGAAGTCATGTGGCTCTGTCAGTATGTCGGCACCTCTTCTCACTTCCCTTATATGCGTTGTAATGTATGTATAACATTTGACAGCTCTCAAAAGTACAATCAGAGTTATCTCCATACTCCCTAGAAGGAAGCCTTGTGAACGAATTCATACTAACCAGCACGTCCACCATCACCCACACGGGATTAAGGGTACAGCCACTCTAAACTGCGAGCGACATCGAGTCGAATCCCGGACCTGTTAAGTACTCATTTCTGTCGTCATTCCCAAATTTTGAGAGTAAAAAAGTTCGTCACGTGCTCGTTTTGTTTAAGGGACCATCATTCAAATTATGCCGGTACCTATGAGGCTATTTATAATATATACGAGACAAATCCCACGTGTAACTTCACATGTAACGTTTAATAAATCAACTTGAATCAGGGCCTGAATCTACTGAACCAATGCAACAACACACGCATACCCCGCATTGTGAAAACACATGCTAGTTGTCAGACCGCATGAGTTTTTCAAAATAAAATCTAAAGGAATACGCATGGCCAGTTGGAATTTTGAATATATCACCAACAAAGTCGACCAGATGAAAATGTTACCTTCAACAGTACCCAGACCAATAGATGCCATGGGACTCGCGTAAACGTTTTAAACGTCTGATTGGTCTTCCGAAAGGTTGAACGAGGATGTGGGGGCATTCTTGTTTATGTGAATGACGAACTCCCCTATCGCAGAAGAACTGATTTGGAACCTGAAAACAGCAACGTTGCACTTGTATGGTTTTACCACTGAAATCTCTTCCATTCTTGTAGGATATGTTTATCGTCCAACTGACATCAGGACTGTGGGAGATCAAAGTCATATATTAAATGTTTACTTATTAGGTGATGTAAATATTGATCCAAACTATTGTAAATATTGATATTTACAATATATGTAAATATTGATACGTTAGGTGATGTAAATACTGATTCAGTATATTGATACTGAATCAATATCAAAATAGTGATTCAGTAATCATTTTGTGACTGAATCGTTATCAGACAAGACCGAAATCTAAGGCAACATTGGATCATGTTTATACCAGTGACATGGCTAATGTTTCGAAAATTTCTGTTCATAAAAATTCAAAAATGAATTCAAAATAAAAAATGTCGGATCACTACCTAATGTGTGTTGTACATAAACATAATGGCTCGTTTGCCAAGCTGAACACACACAGAGCAATCCGATATAGAAATATGAAGAACTTTGTTCCCAGTGACTTCAGGGATGACCTTTGTTCCCTGAAACATTCTTGATATGTTAGATAGATTAGTTATATGGCGAACTATGTATACGGATGTAGTAAATCGTCATGCTCCATATACTGAATCGATGCTGAATGCATGCTACTGGCTAATAGTACTAAATAGAAACAAAACAAAGAATATCTCAGTGAACCAGGTCGAATCTCACAAACTGCTGGGGTTCATTTTGACAGCAATTTAAACCGAAATAACCATGTTAATCAACTTTGTAAAAAGTTGAAAAGTAAATTATTTCTAATGAATTAAATTTCTGCTTCCTGCTTTCTGCTACGTGTAGCATATTATAATAGTCTGGTGCAGCCACTCATCGATTACTGTAAAAGAGTTTGGGGTGATTGTGCCAAATATCAACAAATCCGGAACAATAAATTGCATATGCAATGATGGAGAGTTAAACAATGGCTAACTTGGCGTAGCACGGGGCAATCTTAGGAGGACTTACCGTCGGCTACAGTATGTTGGTAAAGAAGGTGCTGAAGATAAAGCTAGCTGACCTAGGACGTTTGGATCTAGAGGACGGAGCAAAATTTACGATTACTGTGGCGGCATAGCTGGCTACACAAGATCATTTCCTGCTCCAT